>PVKN010020651.1:5350-16061 GCA_004027915.1 Capromys pilorides
CAGCCAGCCAGCCAGCCATGAAAGAAAGAAAGAAAGCCAGCCAAGAAAGAAAGAAAGAAAGACAGCCAGCCAGCCAAGAAAGAAAGAAAGAAAGACAGCCAGCCAGCCAAGAAAGAAAGAAAGAAAGACAGCCAGCCAGCCAAGAAAGAAAGAAAGAAAGCCAGCCAAGAAAGAAAGAAAGAAACAAAGAAACAAAGAAAGAAAGAAAGACAGCCTCGCAAGTGCAAGGTCGTGAGTTCAAACCCCAGTTCTGCAAAAATAAATAAATAAATAGTTTTCTGTAGAAAGAAACAAAGAAAGAAAGCCAGCCAGCCAGCCAGGCGTGTTAGCGCACACACGTGTAATCCCAGCACTCAGGAGGCTGACGCATGAGGATCACTGTGAGTTCGAGACCAGCCTGGGCTACAAAAGTGAGCTCAAGGCCAGCCTGAACTGCATAATGAGACCCTGTCTCAAAAAGACAAAAAGAAAAATCACAATAATCACCAAAGCTGTAAGTAAAATTTATCATTCTTATATAATCTTATGCTTTTTCAAAATATTTTCTTATCACATCATTGTAAAAGTTTCCTTGTGTACAGACTTATCACTAAGCAAACCAAGATCACAAAGGTAATTAATGAAATCTGAAAAGTGAGTCAAAGAAGACGTTTTCTCTTTGGGAGAAAATATAAATATGTGTAAGTTTCTCCTTTAAACTCAATTTTTTTTAACCTTAACTTACAAAATCTAGGCTATTGTAGGCACTGAATTAAAGTTCAGTTTTATGGGGCAAGGGAGATAGCTCAATAGAATAAGTGCTTGCCTGGCAAGAGCAGGGTCCTGAGTTCAATCCTTGGTACCACAAAAAATATAAAAATAAAAATATAATTCAGTTTTTTAGTCAAGTGTGGTAGCACATATCTGTAATCCTAGTACTTAGGAGGCTGATGCAAGAGGTTGAGCCACTCAGTATTAGCACAGCCTGGACTACATAGTGATACCCTGCCTCAAACAACAACAAGAAAAAAAGTTCCAATTTTTTACATGTGAAACAAAGCCAAAATTACCATTCTTTTAATCCAGTATACCCTTCAACCAGGAATCAAATGAAAAACATCATACCAACGATGTACTGTGTAGTCACAACTGTGCTGGGGAATGCAGTGACTATGAGAACTCAATAGGGCTTCTTTTCAGAACTTGGGAGGATGAAGCAGGAGGATCATTGTAAGTTCAAGTCCAGCCTGGATTACAAAGTGGGGCTAACAGCCAGCCCAACCTACAGAGCAGGACCCTGACTAAAAAAATAAATAAAACAAAATAAAAACACTTCATGGAACACATGAAGCTTGAACATTAAAAGACAGACATGAATTGGCAAAGCTGAAATTAAAAGATTCAAAGAGACACCCACACAAACAGAGTAAGCAGGATCTATACAGCAGAGGATATACCAACCTACTTGGAGAAAAGGAGGATGCCAAGCAATATAGTACTTAATTTTACTTGGTAAATCAAGCGGGACCAGCTCCCAAAAGACTACTGCATAACAAAGAAATGCTTTTAAAATACTGAAAATATTGAATATTTAAATTAAAAGAAACAATGATTTTCCGGGGCTGGGGAGATAGCTCCGTGGCACAAGTGCCTGTCTGGCAAATGCAACATCGTAAGTCCGAACACCGGTCCCACAAAAAAAAAAAAAAAGAAACAACAATTGTCCAATCTGTTCTTTTTCAACAGATAAAGAAATCAAAGAACCACAAAATCATGACTGCCATAAGGACAGACAGTACATAGAACAACACCCAAATCCCTATTTAGATCTCCAGTTCAGAGATAACCAAACATTGTATAATTTAAAAAAACAAAAAGCATATCTGAACATGGTGTACTGGGACACACCCACCCCAATATTCAGGTAAACTGAATGTAAGATGCAAGTTCAAGCCCAGCATGGGTAGGTAACTCAGCGACTAGAAAGACCTTTTCTCAAAATATAAAATGAAAAAGAGCTAGAGAGGCAGGTAGCTTAGTATGAAAGCCCTAGGTTCAATTATCAGTACCACCATGGTCAAAAAAATAAAAAGTATTATCTGTTCAAAGATTGATGAGAGCCAGCGAAGTAGCTCAGCAGACTAAGCGCCTGCTTTGGTAAGACTAGGGTTTGATTCCCAGCCCCATATGCTGTGCAGGCCCCACCCCTGGGGCATGCTGAGGCAGCAAGGAGTCCAGTCGTGGCAGTGCAGGTATAATCCTACTGCTGGGGAGGCTGTTAACAGGAGGATCACTACAAGTCCAAGCTGCACAGTGAGACCCTGTACCACATACATAAAATGAAAATTAAAGATTGGTGAAAACATCAATGTATGTAAATACTAGAAATGCACATATAACATGACAGAGAGTATTACTGGAGGAAACTGACTCTTGAGGGTAGCAAAACATCAACAGTAGCATTACAATTGAACAAAGCCCCTGTGATTTCCCAGAAATCACTTTCAAGAAAGCAGCAACCTAGAACAAAGAGACAGAACCAAGTTTTAGGGCTGGGGGATAGCTTGGCGGTCTAAGCGCCTACCTGACAAGAGTAAGGACCCAGGTTCCATTCCCGGTACCACATGCCGTGCCAACTTTGCCCCCAGGCGAGCCATGCCAGCCCCTGAAAACCAGGTGTGGTGGCACATACTTGTAACTCCAGTGCTGGAGAGGCTGAGACACTAGGGGATCACTACAAGTCCAAACTGCATAGCAAGACCCTATATAAATAAATAAATGGCTTTTTAAAAAAACTTAAAAGAAACTAATTTTAACAGGTATAGAGGAAATGGGTAGCTAAACAGTAGAAGCAGTGGGTATCTGGCAACAAAAAAAAAAAGAGAGAGAGAGAAAAAGAAAGAAAGAAAAAGACTGCTCCACAGAGACAAAGCTACAGGACCAAGTGAATCTTTGATTTCCAAGAGAAAGGAAATCTAAGTTTGAAAATGAAAAAGAAAAATTTCATATAAAGAAAGACTAAATCAGGCCATCAAAGAGCTGGGTGACAACATGACCATCCTGTGCAAGATGGGAGGAAGCACACAAGTACCCCATGACGGAGCACCTCTTTGACAAGCTTACCCTGGGGGCCAGTGACAATGAGAGCTAAGGTCATCAGGCAGCACACGCATGTTGGGGCAACCTTCACCTTTCCTATAGCCTGTAGCTGAACATGTACTTAGTTCTTTTGTTCTTTGTCAAATAAAGAAGTGTGTGCATGGCCAAAAAAAAAAAGACTAAATTGGATCCAAGATGGTGGGTTACAGATAATCAGATGGAAAAACAGATGTGTTCCAAAATGAAAAATAGCATGATTTCTCACACACCATAAAATATCTCTCACCATAAAATATTCAACTTAGTATAAGACTTAGTATAAATTGCAGACTAGTACTTAGAAGGAGGGTAGAGGTGCTTGCTTGTGAATCCCAAATAACTTAAAACTTTTACAAATTTATCTGGCCAATTAACAGGAGGTCTGCAGCATCAAAGACACTTGCCAATCTTTTTTGTTTGCACGTCTGTTTGTCTACTTGTTTGAGACAGGTTCTCATTTTGTAGTACAGGTTGACCTTGAACTCACTGTGTAGCCCAGGATGGCTTCAAGCGATCCTCTTGCCTCAGCCTAGGATTCCAGGGGTGAGTCACCATGCCTGACACTGTCAGTCATTTTATACTATGAACTTTATGCTAAATATTCAAAGGAGGGGGCCAGAGAGATAGCCCTGTGGGACAAGTGCCTGCCTAGCAAGTGTGAGGTCATGAGTTCAAACCCCAGTCCCGCCAAATAAATAAATAAATAAATATTCAAAGGACATTCTGATAAATATTTAACATGTAAGAACAATTAAGAGTTTATTCTGTAACACTATATTAAAAAATTTATTTGCCTTTTACATACTATTTTGCTTAACTACATACTAAAAAGTGTACTTTATTTACTTATTTATATTTTTAGGGAAGGGTCTACAGGGATAGGGTGTTCAGGGTCTCACTACTAAATCTATATTGGACTTGTAGTGACCTGCTTGTTTACAGCCTCCCAAGAGCTTGGATTACAGGTGCACACCACCATGCCCAATCTAAATTGCTGTCTCAGTGTGCCCTGGGGGGTGGAGCTGGCGTGAAAAAGTGTGCTTCACATATTCACAACTAGAGGGCCAGGGAGATAGCTCAGTGGAGTAAGTGCTTTCCTGGCCACCACAAGGTCCTAAGTTTGATCCCTAGTACTGAAAAAAAAACCTTGGTACAACTAGAATTTAGAGGTGAATATTTTCAATTTTTTTCAAAAACTTTAAATATGGCTGGAGATACAGCTCAGTAGTAAAGTGGATACCTAGCATGCGTGAGCTCCTGGGTTTAATCCTCGGTACCACAAAGGGAAAAAAAAAATCTTCAAATTTTTACCTTGGGCCAGCGATATAGTTCAGCAGTCTAAAGCACTTGCCTAGGCAAGTGCTCTGGGACCATGGTTCCATCCCCGACACCAAATGCCATACCACCAAAAAAAAAAAGACAAAATTTTTACCTTTATCTCCTTACTTTCAGGGATCAGTGGAGTACACACAGCAAGGTGAGGCAAACAAAAAGGTTCTGCTTTGCTAAGAAATTCAGCTAATAAATTACAACTTAAAGCTATACACCTAATATTTGCCAGTTTCACTTTAGAAACTTACTATCTGGCACCATAAAAGCAGGTTAAGGAAAGACAGGTGATATAATTGATACTTTCAGCTTTCTAACTGTTTGTTTTTGCAACTGCCATTTCCCTAATCGAGGAAGAAATTACTTTTAAAACTGGTAACACTCATTTGACCATAAAAATTGTCTATAGATAAAAGATGAGTAAGTTACAAGAACTTTATTTTTTAAAAAAAGAATTTTATTTTACCCATTTAGAAACGATTTGAGCTCAAACTGTCAAGATAAACAAAATAACAATTTAAAAAGTCAAAATGGAACAGGACTGGTCCTTTTAAGTGGGCCTACTGTAACAGGCTGCTAAGCAATACTCATCAGAGTTCACTATGTCTATGACCAACAGTAGCTAGTAATGAACTTCTGCTTCAATTACAAGTGTCAGAGGAGCTGGGGAGATAGCTCCATGGCACAACTGCCTGCCTGGCAAGTGCAAGGTCGCGAGTTTGAACCCTGGTCTCACCCTCCCCCCCCCCCAAAAAAAAAAGGTGTCAGAAAACAACTATCAATTTGATCATAATCTTAGTTGCCATCTTTAGACATGAGCAAACTCCCTGGGGAATGAAGTAGTTCAACATATGTGCCTTGGAGATAATAAAAAAACCTGAATCCCACTCCAGGGGCTGAGGCAGGAAGATCACTGCAAGTTCCAGACTAACCTGGGCTACAAATTAAACTCAAGGCCAGCCTAAACTGCATAGGAGGGCCAGTGAGACAGCTCAGCAGTCTAAAGCGCCTGCTTAGGCAAGCTTAGGCAACCACAAGGAGACTGAGGTTCGATACCACATGCTGCGCCAACCCCACCTCCAGGGCAAGCTGAGCTAGCATAGGAGTTCAAAAAGACAAAAAAAAAAAAGGAAAAGACAAAGAAAAAGAACCTGATTCCCCTTAGAAACAGTGAAACAAGTGTAGACAATATGTGAAAAATTCAAAACTTGTAGGAATAGTTGAAATAACTAAGATTCTTACACAAACCTCTCTGTACATGCAAAGCTTTTTCTTCTCTCAAAGAAGTATTCTCTTCTATGCTTCATGAATTAACAAATAAGTACGTTACATATTTGGAAAAAGTGTTCTCCAGTCGTCCAGCATTCAATATTTTATATAATGAGCCCTTGTTATTAAGTCTACCATGCCATATAACCTCTCTGTGCCTCAGTATTCTCGATGAAAAGAGACATCTCCAATTTAAGATGAACTCAAAATTGAATTGAACATTTATTACTTAAGTCTATATGAGTGCCTTACACTGAAAAGTTGGCATGTTTGCAGCTCCAAGGAGGTGGGCTTTAACGCGTAAGAAAAAAATGAATAATTTGTCTTATATGCTTTTCTCTTAATTATAACACTACAAAAACTGCAAAATGGTGTTCTAAAAACTTAAGTCCTTAACTTTTAACAGATGGTGGTGAATTTGATTCCATAATATACAAAGCAAACGCAAATAGGACAGAAACTCTCTGTGTTACTACTGGACACATAAACAATCATCTCCCTTTTAAAACTTAGAAAATTATCCTTTCTATACGGTAAATAAGCCTAGAGATCAACAGGTACGAAGTGAAGAAAATGTTTTAACCAGCATTTTAAAAAATGTTTTTAAACCTGGGAACTATTGGGATATGAACCCTTCAAATTGCTCTAGATTATGTTGTTCGCCAGGCTCAGCTTTGTGGTTCTTCTGTGTGCCCTTTAAATTCTTTTTAAAAATTACACAGAGAAAGTCTTTTCTATCAAGTTTTAAATCAAATGTTCTATCAACAGTGCAATCTATTTCACACAGTAACACTTTAATCAGATGGATTAGTAGTACAGCTGGACGTTGGATGAGAATGAAACAATTCCTTCAGGTCTCTTGACAACTTTGCTCATCTGCCCATTCCCAAGTGTCTTTTAGGTAGGTCAGAGAGACTATGAGCCCTGAAACAAAAGAGCAAAAGAAAGAAGAGTCCTTTCCCCTACTTTTCAGATCTCATAATGTTTTTTGATTTGTTTAAAATTCAGTTCTAAACAAAATACTCAGTCTTCAATAACCTGACAAAGAACCACAGCTGCAAAAAGCATCCTTTTAAAAATCAATCCCTACCGCCCACAGCAGCACAAAATTAAACTAATTCTGATAGGGGGCTAGATGCATTCACGCTAACCAGCCCCAGGATCTAGTGTGTGAAACTCAGGGGATAAAAGGTCATCTTACCCCTCCCCCTCAAAAAAGTCACCTCCCTAAACCATGAAACTTTCCCCACCCAAATATTCTCAATTAAAGTTCTCCTGTTAACCTAGAACCGAGTCAAAAACAACAAACACTAGCAGAATTATGGGCTCTATCTAGGACCACATTCCAGATGTGCACTACGTTAACAGTAGCTCAGCTGTAGCTTGGGCCACCCCTTCGCCCTTCTCCCCTTACTTCCACATATTCTCACTCAAGAAAACAATATTCACCTCAGAACGCTTGCAGGAGGTGGGGAAGGGGTATTACAATTATAATGAAAGGAAAAGATGGGAGATATTTAAGACCACGATTACTACACAAACCGCTTGTAATCTTGTATCACGGAGACTTGCAGGATGCCCTGTGGGGCACAAAAAAAGATGGGCAGTGTGCGTGCACTTGGAGTTCTTGGGGGCAAGCCGGGACCGTGGAGCAGAAAGTAAGAAAACCTGTGCTTTCCCAGCTTTCTACTCTTCCCCCTCCAAGAGAGGAAGCTAAAGAAACTGGGGGAGGGGAAGGATGTTACCATCCTCCAGCTGGAGGTACACAAGGCAGGCCTTAGGGTTCCAGCAGTTATTCACCCCCAGATAGGAGGGTCGCAGAGGAAGAAGGGGAAAAAAACCCCTCCATATTAACTATCCCCGTTCAAAAAGAAAAAAAGTACGGGGGAATGATTAAATCCAGATGGAGCGTCCCAGAAAGCACCCCAGAAAGCGCCCCCAGGTCACTCATACCCATTAGTAAGCGGAAGGGCTGGGAAAAAGGGGATGGAGGCTTGGTCAGGGAAAAGGCTCCACCTCCCCGATTTAGGAGGGAAGCGGAGCCCCAGAGCCCCGCAGTCCCCTCCTTCCCCGCGCCTCCCCCCACGGCCACCCCCTCCGATCCCCCCTTCCCTGCCCTCCCTCCGCTCCAGAGGCCGCAGCAGCCGCGGGGGAGACGGCCGCTCCTTCCTCCCCTCACCCACTCCGTCCCCACCCCCATCCGCTCCCACCTCCCGCCGGCCGCGGGCCCGTTACCTGCTCGTCGAAGCGGCTGACCACGGCCTGGACCCATTCCACCGGCCTGTGCGCGGCCATGTCCTCCCCGCGGCCGGGGGGCGGCGGAGAGATGGGTCGGAGGGCGCCCAGGACCGGGAAGAGGGCGGGGAGCGGGGGCTGAGGTGAGGGAAGGGGTGAGCAGAGGCTCTGAGGAGTGCAGGCTCCGAACGTTCCCACGGGGGTGGGGATGGGGGACTCTGCCCCGAACCGGGTGGGGAAGAGGGGAAGGGGGCGCTGGCGAGGAGGCCGGGGGAAAGGGGACAGGGGAAGGGGACCCGGGGAGGGGAGGGGGCCTCTTGCTCGCTTTCCCCACTAGCGCGGTCTCCCCTCAGCCATCACAGTCCGAGACGCCGCCATGACACCCCACCGGAAGTGGGATCCTTTCCACGGCCCGGGGAGAGGGAGAGCGAACGAGCTAGAGATTTGAGAGCGCGGCTGGGAAAGGGGAGGGGGAAGCGAGAGGGAAGGGGCCTGCCGCGCATGCGCCCGCGCCGGCCGGTTTCATTAATGAAAAAGCGAGTCCTCCTGGAGGTGACGTCACCTAACTCCTCAGGGCCAGGAGGCGCGCGTCCCTCAACGCCCCCGGGCTCACCTAGACCGGTGCCGGGTCGGACCGTGCGAGTCTAAGCTGACCCCGAAGCACCTGCTGGCGTCCCCACAGCCGCCTCGAACTGCCCCTCCCCCGCTGGCGTCCGGGTTTGGATTGCTCCCGGGGTGGGAAGTCGGAGCGTCCTGGGGTTAGCTTTCCTGCCAGTGCGCGGATCTCGGCGGCGCGGGGCCGGTTGTGCTTTGCTCCTCTTCCTTAACTAACACAAAATAAGACGCACAACCTCCGATCTCCAGGTCCTTTGTATATTCTATAGACTACTGAGAAACAGGAAAAAGGAAGGCCCGGAGAGACTGTGATTTTCTTTTTTAAAGTCGCTTAAATTTCTCAGTTAGACCCAGTGGTAATCAAGTAATCAGACTCCAGAATCCCAGCCCAAACCTTCTATCCTAAACTTAACAGACTCCCAAGTTAATGAAACTTCTGCGCTGCTGATAATAGGGAGAGTTAAGTTTAGCAGTCCTCAAAAAGCCTGTAAGGGGCTCGCTTACGTTCAACACATTCATAGTCGCAACCTTGCAACAAGCCTGATCTTCATCGCACTGAGGAACAGGTCACAGGAGGTTCAGTAATTGGCCCGAGGTCACAGAGTTGAAAGGTGTTGAGTCAGGATACAAACCTGGGCGGCATGATTCCCAAGACAATACAGACTGGTTTTTAGGAAACAAGGGCCTTCCTTATGCCCTACACCGGAGTTGAAAGAGCTTTGAATTGACTGTGCAGTTTTCCAGGATGAAGGTTATATCCAAAACAGCACAGTCTATCTATATCTGACCCTGGAGTGAGCTATTCTTAGATTTATTTTTCTCATACATTTTACTTAGGCTATTGTTAAATGAGTTTTCATATTCTAAGCACGCGATGCAGTAATCAACCCGTTAGGACACACAGAAAGGTCCGAACTGGTGATAAGAAAGCAAACCACTTTTCATTTGACCACAGAAAATCCACAAAGCCAATGTACAGTGAGATGTATCTGTAAGAGAAGATTTCCAGTTGGTGTAAGTTCATGATTGTCCAAAATACATATTAATGTTTCGTTCCCCTTAGGACAGACAGAATTTGGGTGTTTCCTTGGTCCCCACTAAAAGGATGCAGCATTGATACTGATTCCTTTATGATGATGTCATAAATGATGGCAAAGCTAGAAAGATGAGGATTACAAACGTTCCTCTCTGCTTTCCCCAACTAGGACTCCTGAAAAAGCGCTCTCTTGATCCCCAGATAACATTACAACGTCTCTGGACCCTCAGCTTTGCTCTCCTTTCTCATACTGCCTCTAAAACCATCTATTTCTTTGTTGTCCTGGCTTTTTTCTCGTCTATTCCCCTCTTCTTGCAGTAGGTGTAGTTAGGTCTCCTGTCTCCCTTGCCTCCATTTGGCATTCAATGGCTGCTGTGCCTTTTTCCTCCCCTTGCCTGTTTTTTTTTTCCTACAAATCCCCATTTCTCACTAGCTCTAGGGTGAGACACCCAAACTCTAGGTTGATCCTATGTTCTCTTTCCCGTACTCCAGCTCCTGTGTCAGTGGGTAACTGACATCCTGCCTCTCCCTCCCCCCACCACCATACATTCCAAACTTCTCGCTACAGTTGGAGGTCTCACCTTCACCCTGCCTCCAATAAAATCATTCAGTCCTAATGAGCGTCCAAGCACCTAGTATGGGCTGTACACTGCTAGGCAGTGCCTAGTCATATAGCAGGAATCCTTAATCAAAATGCCAGAGAAGGTAAACTTCCCCTACCCCATTTAAGAGGTCAGCTGTCAGTGAGTTCAAGTCATATTGCTACACAGGAACCAGTGTTGATTCAGTGTCACTAGATTTTCTGGTTACTCAAGAGAGGCTGGAGATCCAAAGTTATATATAAATTCTTCCAAGTTGTGCATACTAACAGCCAATTCACATTTTTTAACAACACTGTGCAGCCAAACAAAACATGTCTATTGTCTGCGTTTAGTCCGTGGAAACTGATTTGACTAGCCATAGTATAGTATAAGGCAAAAGCTTCTGAGCAGTTGTATCTTAGCTTCTGAGAAGTTGCATCCTATACTCTCCTGTTCTTGACTATCCAGTATGAATATTAGGGACTTAACAGATTTTAGGTGTACACAAGTGCCTGCCTGGCAGGAGGAG
>PVKN010020652.1:0-15852 GCA_004027915.1 Capromys pilorides
TATCATGTGTAAGCTAGTTGGCATGAAAACTGGGAGTTCTATTTTTAATGCATTCATCACACTAATTAATGAGCAATATAAACAATCCATGCAAGTACCTCAGCCAAGTGCTGTCCTTGGGGACCCAAAGTGATATTTCAGTGACAAGATTTAAAAGTAGAGAGTATCCTCTTGAGGTAGAGAATTCACTGGAAGTTTTTGATCTTTCCAAAGAATAGTGTGTATGCAAAACATGGCACAGACATGAACTACACAATGAGACCAACGTTTCCTTGTAGGGTAAATATGATCCCTTAGCTATTGCGAGATGATTGCACTGCTCCTAAGCTGGCCCCAGGCGTCCTCGCCTTCCTGGATCCTCCTCCCCTCTTCCTCCAGCAGCGTCTCCTACAGAGGGCAAAGCTATTGTCTCCAAGCTCTCCTTTCCCCATTGGTATCACTCACAATCTGTTCTTGGGAAAAGAATCAAATCTTAGGGGCCAAGGAGACAGCTCAGTAGAATAAGTGCTTGCCTGGCAAGCGCAAGGTCCTGAGTTCAATCCTTGGTACTGAAAAAAGAAGAATCTGAGACACACTTTTATGGATCCAAGTCATGATTTCACCTTCTCTTGAAGCATGTTTGAATGTGGTCTTAATCTCTGCATTGGACGTCAGGAAGACTGTATTTTGTGAGCTTGTTTGTTTGCTTTGGAGATGAAGGTCTTTCTGTGATACTGAAGTTACATGTGCACATGATAGATTTGGGCTGGCCAGATAGCTCAGTGGACTAAAGCACCTGTCCATGCACAGTATAACAGCTGGGGCTCAATACCCAGTGTGCTATGCTGCTCCTGTCCCCTGTACATTAGCCACATTTTCAAAGCCCCGTCTCCCACTACAGTCACTTGCTGAAGCAGTGGTGTTAGGGGTTCAGTGTACAACACTGGTGCATAAGCGTTCACCTACGACACACATGTTTTCGCTATGGGGCATGCTTGCAACCTAAAAAGTCATATTTTTCCAGAAATCTTTTGATAATTTGTAGAAATACTTAGATGCAGCCATTAAAAATTCATTTTCCAGACTCAAAAGTGCAACTGTCCCTGTGCTAAATTCCTTATTCATACCCTCAGCAAATCCAAATTTACGTCAAGTTTCTTTTCCTACAATTACAGGATGGCATCATCAGTCTGGATTCCTCAAACGTAAGCTTCTATTTCCTGCTTTTCTTGCTTTAGCTTCTCTTTTCTCTTGAAAGGACACTCTCTTTCCACACTCTGCTCACATGCCCACTTAGCTGACTCTAATTTCAGTCATCTTTCTCCGTTAGTTCCTAGGTCCTTCAATCCCTATGTTCCCTCTACTTAGAGTTGCATTTGGCAATGTTATTACTGAACAAAGTATTTTTTTAGTTGATTAGATCCCATGGGCTGGGCACCAGCTACTACACAAGTTAACATGATTAAAATATTCTAAGAAGTTCGTGTTCATTCTTTTCTTCCTGCAGACATGGTGACATCATGGCTTGGAGGCCAATGATTCCTTGAGCTGATTAATTAAATTATCCCACAACATAATAATTTTTTCTTTAAACATTGTAATAGGTATGTTTTGATATACAGAACCTACCAAAAGAATGTATTCACATATTAACAGTTCATCGAATTAATAAACATCTGGAAGTGCATGGCCACCACTCTGACACCTCTTATAATTGCAAAGGCCAAAGGTAACTTGTATTCATCTCATGATGTATCAACAAATTTAGTACTAAAATATTCCTACATGTCTGATCCCTGGAATGCTGGGCCAGTCCCACCCCCAGGGCAAACAGAGACGGGGATTGAGACTGAGCGTGGGGGTGTGCACCTGTAATCCCATTGCTTGGGAGGCTGAAAACAGGAGGATCACTATGAGTGCAATTTGTGTAGTGAGAGCCTGTGGACCATTTTTAATGTACTGAAAGACATTAAAAATATTTGTACAAGGGGCTGGGGAGATAGCTCCGTGGCACAAGTGCCTGCCTGGCAAGTGCAAGGTCATGAGTTCAAACCCTGGTCCCGCCTATACACACACTACACACACACACACACACACACACACACACACATATATATATATATATATATATATATATATATATATATGTTTTTCTTTTCCTGATGCGTACATTCTTGGTGGATGGCATGTTTATAAATTTTAGGCTGACATTTCTCAAAATTGAGAGAAATACTTTCACTATTATCCATATTACGGTTTTGTAAGATCTGCTTTCAAGGCTTTTTTGGGTAATTTCTTGTTTATTTTCCACTCTGCCTCACTCTTTCCAAAGTTCATAAAACATTTGACATAGAAATCTGTAATTTTGTTTCTTATCATGTCCCTCCTGTCATTGAGAAACCTTAGCAAGTTGACTTACGTCTTTAAAGCTATCTGTTAACATAAGCCATATGTGGTTAACAATTTGGGATGCTACAGCCTTTTCCAATCCTTTCATCCCGGCTGCCTTTCTGGTAGGGCCCAGGAAACTAGGCACTTCCTTTGCCATGGTTTTCCAAGCTGAGACAACCGCATGCCATAGTTCTGGGCTGTGGGTTCTAAGCTGAGGTGTTGGAGCCTTACTGGTGAAAAATGGATTTTTCCATTTCTGAAAAATGGTTTTTATGTTTCTAAAGACAACTAGAGCTACTCCTTCTTATTTTCCCCTTTTACTTTCTGAAACACAGGTATGATGTTTGGAGTTGTAATAGCCATTTGTTTTCAATGATAAAAAACCTAAGGAAATTTCCTACCTCCCGGGCCTTGGCAAATGTTGACAGCATATAACAGCTGAAATGTTTCCAGAGGCCAATTACTAAGAAGCCACCTCAATTTGCTCAAGCTACTCTAAGTCTTATTATTATTATTATTATTACTTACAGTTATAGCATTTTAAATTGTTAAAGCAGGTATGTTGACAATTTGAGGTTTTTTATAATTTGAGTTTCTAACAAAACAAAACTCTCTGGCCAAAAATTGTATGCCTCAGTGAAAACTCAGCTATGGATGAGGATGAACCAATCCAGTTCCTGTGGCAGAAGGAGACAAAGGAAAGAATGGGATGTTTTGATAGGAATGAATGAACTCTACAAGGTTTTATGAGGGCCAGCGACATAGCTCAGCACAGTAAGAGTGCCTGCTTAGGCAAGCACAGGGACCAGGCTTTGATCCCCGCACCATATGCCGACTGGCCCCATCCCCGGGTGTGCTGGGCCAGGCAGGGAAAGTGGGCCTGGTGGTGTACACTTGTAATCCCAGCTCTGGGAAGGCTGAGACAGGAGGATCCCTATGAGTCTGAGCTGTGGTAGTGAGGCCCTGTACCAAATACACAAATTAAGTAAAAGGATCTCTGTTATTGGCAGTTTTTATAGCTAAAGAACAGCATTCCCCCTTTGTCAATTATTTTCTGCGTAAGTGAAAAAGGAAAATGTTATCTTACAAATCAGAAGAGGCTGGGTGGGGAGTAGGGAGGATCTTGTGATAGTATTCACTCACAGATTAAGATAATGGGTTTTCTTTCTTCTTTTTTGCTACTCTCTGTGTTGGAGAGCAAGCAAGAATGTTCACAGTTGGCAACGATCGCCATCCTTTTCTACAGAAACCCAAGGGGCTGGGCCTCCTCTTTCCATCTCATTCTTAGAGCAATTAAAATCAGCTGTCCTAGAGCTCCTTTCAGGGTTTCCCAGTCTGTAAAGTGCGTAGCCCTATGGCTGAGTCGCTTTTCTGGCAGACTGTTTGCTTGCAGTCCTGCTGAGTTTTAGAGTCCTAATTAAATACTCCTTAGAGAGTTTTTCCTTGCTCTGCTAGATTGAAGATTCTTTAGTGAAGAGGCTCCCAGGATTGTTTGGGGTGGGGATAATGCATCTTTAATTTTAATGCCTTAATTGTATTTTATACATGTCCTGAAAGCCCAGGATACTAACCTTATTAAATAGACAAAAAATTATATTTGATAATGAGCACAATACCATGTTAAGAACGGCCACAAATCTGCAGGTCTTATTTGTACTAATCCAAAACTACAAATTCCTTATATGGAATAATATTGCTGTTTATTTGAATAGTAGATATCTTCCTATATTTAAAGAAAAATTGTAGAGCTCTCTTTTAGATATAAACACTACTCATAAAATGCCCAGACTCATCACCTCTCCAGATGGTTCCACAGTGAATACAGAGCCAGCTTTCTTTCTAGAGAAATCTGAGAGCCTTTGCAGGACTTGCATCTTTTCTGATGAAAAGCAGCTCAAAGGGAAGGAATTCGGGAAAGCAAGTTGACAGAGAAAAACCCAAGGGATTTATTTCTCTGAAGTTGAGTACACACTGCAAGCCTGCTGACTGTGTGGACATTGGGTCTACCAGCGCCCCTCAAATATTCTTCGGGTCTTTCATCACTTTACTTAGCCTTCCCAGAGAACAGGACTGTATTTACCTGAGAACATAGCTTTAACATAACACAAGCTGTCTCCTCTTTTAGTTTGACTAATTACACTGTACAATTAGCTTTCATGGAAGAGTTTGGCTTGGAGCATTCTGCCATCGAGCTACATCCTCAACCCTGTGCATTTGTTGACACAACATCTCACTAAATTATCAGACTGGCCTCCAAATTGAGGCTCATCTGCCTCAGCAGGCCCAGCGGCTGGGATTACAAGGGACTATCTCATCCTGAAAGGTCTTTGGGACATAGTTTTCCCAGGACCTGAAACATTATCCCTTTTGCTTTTCATTTGGCTACTTCCTGATCAGCTTCCTTTTTAAAAGATTGTATATTTTCCCCTCCCAAGCTTCGACTTCCTGTCTACCTATTGAGTGGTTCTCTCCTTTCTCAGAAGGTTGATTTCTCTTTCAATGCACTGACCTAATTATGCGCTTGATCACGAGCTAATCATGTTGAACGTTTGTCTTCTCCCACTCCTTTGCAAGTCTCGCGAGGACAGGGCCATCTGCCAGGCTCCCTCCTGTATCCTGGCAGCTCAGCGTGGTCCTGCCACAGTACAGGTGCCACAGAATGTCGGCAGGGATCACCTCAGACTGTCTCCCTGGGCACAGAGCATGGGAACCAACCCTACCATCCTTCCAGCAGAAAGCAGGCATTTTGCAGAGGAGACAGCTGTCAAAATTGAAAAGTGCCCGGAACCCGGGAAAAGATTGAATCTATGTCACAGTCTTGCTTCGTGTTCTGGTGGTGGCTGCTCAGCTTTTGTCACTGCAAATATGACATGTGGGCCCCTATCCATATGCAAAGCTTTCTCATGGAAATAAATTTGCATTCCGCGACCTGCAGTCCTCATTTTAACTCAAGGACCCACTTGAAATCTCGTGTAAGTAACATAATGATAAGGGATGTGTGATTCTTCAGTGCCTTTACAAGTATCTCGCTCTCAGGGATAAGAGAATTGCTTCATTCAGGCATCGTCTCTGTAAAACGATGAAGCTCCTGAGCATGGAAACGGAAAAAGCTAGGTGGCAGCAGACTGCTTAGATTTTGTCACAAGCTTTCTCCTCTCTGTCAATGAAGAGAAGCAAGCTACCAACAAGACCTTCGGGTGTGTAATATAAATAGTTCCAAAGACCGCAGGAAAGAGTTCTGGTCCCATTCCCCAGTCCTTTGGCATAGATATGGCTTGGAATTTCCATCTTTGTAACTCTGAGAAAAATAGTCTGGACTAGATGTCTATGATTTTCTTACGATGATTCCGATTCCTAAGTCCCAACTATAGTATACAAGTGTGAGCGGCGACTCAAGAAGTAATGGGAACAACAGTAAGCACAACAACAGCAACAACAAAGCCAGGAAGGCACCTCAGGATGATCAGCTTAGTTGTATTACTTTCTGCTGTAACTCGGAAGAAAACTAATTTAGGCTCTGAAAGTAGTATTTTGCTGCCTGGAATTGGTACCCACAAGCTTCAAATAAGCTATTCCGTGAACTTGAGGTTGCCCTTGACGGAAAGGGCGCGCTGAGCTCCAAGCCATTAGGGAAGGTGCAATTTCACAAGGCCAGACGGCCGGGGAAAGTGATCCTCACAGGGAACCCTTCCCGGCCAGCCATTTGCTCTGTCCCCTCTTCATGCATCAGTGACCTCCATAGGGCTATTTCGGGATGGTTTCTCTTTATTCCCTTTCAGCACTATTATATTTCTGGAAAAAAAAGAAATTACTTTCATTCACTGTGATCAGCAGGTGTGGCTAATCCAATTAGGGCCGTAAAGCCGGGCACTCCAGGATGGAGACTTCCGCCGCTTTTGCTGCCCTTTCAGCCTGATGACCTTCAGCCGGCCGCGTGCCCACATGATCTCTGTTTTCACAGCGGTTAACCAAAGGGGAAAGGGTGGCAGTCATAGCCATGCCATCCCCCAGACCTGTTGCGATGGCTGCTCTCAAATTGCCACCACCAATGCGTAGCACAAGGCCAGGCCGAGGGCGTGGGCTTCATGAACCAGCTCTCGTCACTTCCTCTCCTTTATCCTGCCTGCCTCTGGCTCTGTTTTCCATCTTCTCAGGACCCCTGGTAGGACAAGATGACTTCTGAACCAAAGCTGTGCATGCCGGCTGCCTGCTGCGAGACCCAAGATCCGAGATCCAGGGCCCCAGGAGGGATTTAGTCTGTTTACTCAATGCTCCGTTCAGATTAAAATGCAAACGTTCCTGGAGGAAGAACACATTAATTTCCTTCTAATTGCTTATTTACACTTTGCCGTGTGTGCTCCAGGAAGGAAGTTCGGCCCGCCCACCTGCTAGGCACATGGCGCGCTGCCCCTGAGCCGCGCCTCTGGCTGCTCCAACACACTGAGCTCTTCTTCAATTTCTATTATTTACTATGGATTGTTTACAAAGGGGAATGTGGAAAAGAAAACAAACCCTTGGCTAAGTTGGAGAGGAAACGATAAAGGAGGAAGAAAGAAAGCTGCCCTGGGAGCTTGCCAACTTGAATAAACCAAGGTAGCTTGTTTGGTTTTTTTCTAAATATGTTTTCAAAGACATCAGTACAAGTAAAGGTATTTGTAAATTCTTCCCTTCAATTATGATGGCCACAAACAACTGCTAACACTTACCTCACTTAATTGCCAAAAGTCTTATGAGTTCCAAGGACAAATGACGCTGGCAGTATGACTGAGGGGTTGTGATAGTGACATAGGGTAAAGAAACTACTGACCTGCTCAGTAGGTGGCATGAGTCCCTGCTCTCTAAAAACGAAGAAAGAATTTTAGGAATAGCACAGGTTAAGAGCGGAATATATTTTTTGAGGGAAAGAAAGCTCCTGTCAGAGGGACAGCAGGGGACCTGAGTGGGTCGCCTGTCTGAGACAGACAGGAATCTGTCTTTTTCAGAGATCTTTATGGAGGAAATCCATGACATGATGTGGTCCAAGGTAGCAAACAAGGGAGCTCACTAGGTGGGCGTGAGGTGGGACAAAATTATGCCAGTGAGATTACAAGCCCCATTGCTCAGGTAAAATTGATTAAATCTGGATCAAATGGGGAAGTGAGTCGTGTAGCAAGTGGGCATCAGTATAGAACAGGAGCCCATCCTGTAGGGGGTTGGGTTGCTGACTCTTCTGGGATTTTTCAAAGCGGCTGATTAAAGTCAGTCTCTGCTGCTCATCCCCAGGGAGGTACGTGGCGCATCTGTTTCATCTCTTGTCCTGAGGTCTGGCCCACAGCAGTGGTGTCTGTCTCCCCTAGAGTTGCAAGGTGTCTTGTCTACCGTCCTGGCACCCTTGTGGGCCCAGCCCTGTCTGACTCTCTAATAGTTCTGCTTCACTCAGGATCCACTCGCAGGCAATGGACTCACCTCGTGTGAGTGCAGAGGTCAGGGCTATGCTTCTGTGGAGTGGACAGCGAAGCTCAAATAGTAGCTGTATGCAGTTCTGAGAGAAGGGAGGGGCTGATTTCATATCCGAATTCATTTGGCCCAAAGTGAGTCATGGGGAATTGTGCTCGGGAATGGGAAAATCTGAAGACGTCATGGGGCAGGCGCTTAACACTAGGAGCAGCACGGAAGGCTTCTCCACCTTGGGACTGCCACTTCTTGGCACCCTTGCTCTCGTTTAAGGCTTTCACAAAACACACCACTGTAAACTGTTTTCCTCTATTATGTGGAAGAGATACTAGGGAGAATGAAAAACATCATAGGTTGAAAATGTGAGAATGACTAGTGCCACATAAATGTTAAAAAGCAACATCCAGAGAATTCTTTAAAGTCTCATTAATCTGTGCTGTCCTAAGAAGTTTATTTGTTTTCCCAAAGAATACCTTGCATCCTGGAAATATTCCCCTAACCTCCTTTGATAGCCAACTTGGGGGGTATTTAAGGGAGATAACAATATCCTTGCTTCACAGAGGTAAAGGTGGGAATCCAGGACACCCCGGCACAACCAAAATAGAACCCCGATCTGGCATCTAAGGACCTTAACCCCAACTAATAGCAACTTCCAGCAACACAGAAGCCTGCGGCTTTCTGAGCAGCAACAATCTTTTCAATAAAGCAATCTTCAATGAAGATTTCACACAATCTTTCCAATCTTGCTTGGGGAACCGAAGGACTCAGAGATGCCACAGTCCTGTGGAATGTGTGTGAGGAATCATTTCCATGTCAAATCAGAAAGGACGGGTTGCGTGCAGACTGTGTGGCTGTCTGAAGTTGTGTGGAGGCTCAGGTGGCTCGAATCTCAACACTCTTACTGCTCTAATCTCAACACTGTTATTGCTGAGTTCTTGCTCCTCAGTTGTTTCCATGAGGAGGCAGAGAGCTGGATTTGACTCTAGGTAACCCAGTACTGTAGACGTGAAGGGGGTTCTTAGGATAGGGGCCAGGAAGTCCGCTGGCCCCGAGCAGGCTACAAGTCCCCAGGGAATGGGCTAAGGATGGAATGGTGCTGAGAAATGCAGCACTGGGACAGAACACACAAGAATACTCTTTGAATTCAGTTATTGACAAGTTTACCACGGCTATCGCAACTACTAAAGGAAATCTGTTTTCATGATTCTCAGTGGCATATTTAGCAAAATTTATAGGAAAAATTCAAGAAATTAATTAAAATGTAAGATGAGAGATGTTATGAAAATTAACATTTTGTAGCCAGGGTTAACCTTGCAAGGCTTTATGGTGATAATGCTATCTTGCCATTGGTTTTGTAAATCCTAACTCTTAGCCAGGTATGATGGCTCATGCCTATCATCCCAGAACATAGGCAGGAGGCGGTGGCTTGAATATCATATCAGTATGGGATGGAGGCTAGCCTGGGCTACAGCATAGTTAGGCCATCCTGAACGATATAGTGAGACTTTGTCTCAAACGCCGAAACCAAGACCGTCAGAATCCCAGCTCTGAGAATTATAGCTTCAATTGAAAACCAAGCTCTGTTCTTTGTGCAGTGCAAACGACACCCCAAACAGCAGCAAGGCTTATGTTTCTGAGTCCATCTACATCATGAATATAGGAGTAGTGTACACCAGTGTACTAACGCAGCCAAATGTTCTGTAAGATCCTCGCTTTCAATATTTGAATCTAACTGATAGTGAGTTATCTTTACACCAAAGTATACATTTTTTTCCTGAGTATTTTTTTTTTCCCTTGAAGTCATTTTCTCTGGTTGCCAATAACTCATGAACAAGGACAGAAGGCGAGTGACTGTGTTTCGGCCGTCCCAAGCAGTGTTCGCAGGAGCTCAGCTTTTGCTTCTAGCGCATGAAGGCACCAGAAACGAGGGAGGGACACTGTGGCATGAGGCATGTGAGAAAAGGACAGCGGAACCGAGCAGCTTTTCAGTAATTCGCACAGTCCTTAACATGCTGAGGAGTGGTTAATGTTCAGGGGTTGGAGTGGGGGGCTGAAAATACACATTTTTCTTAAAACTCTGTGTAGAGCCATTATTTTCCCCCGGAAGTTGTAGGGAGGAGGAGCAGCGGTGGCAAAGCTATGGCACAGGGCTGCAGCCAGCTTTTTTTTTCTTGAAATCTATAAAGGGCCGGCCATTCCTGGACCAAGGTTTCCAGCTCACACTCTCTCTGTCACACCCTTAGCCTCTAGGCAACAGTATAGTAACATATTGGTACATGGATGCTTTTGTTTGCAATTTGCTTCTCGAACAAATTTGTTCAATGAAATTTTGCTTCCATTCACAAACTTCAGGTAACAATCAATCAATCAATCAATCAATAAAGAAATAAAGCAATAAAGCACAGCCATCTTCCTCCAAACCATAAAACAAGTTCATGAACCGAGGCACCACTGGATAGTTAATAAGTTTAATAATACATGGCCTTGAATAGTGAGGCACACTAATAATCCCAGTTACTCAGCAGGGCGAGGCAGTAGGATCACAAGTTGGAGGCCAAGCCAGGTAATTTAGAGAGCTCCTGTCTAGTGTTGAGGATGCAGCTCAGTAGTCCCTGGGTGAAATCCCCAGTACTGAAAACATAACCCGAAATATTGCACAAGCTACAAATGAAAGACATATGACTTGATGACTGGGGCTTGTTCGAGACACAGTTTTGTTATTTCGCCAGGCTGTTTTGGATGTGTGGCTCCTAGCAGTCCTCCTGCCTAAGCCTCCTGAGAGGCTGACACAGTGTACATCACTGTTCGCGGTCTGGCTCAGCCTAAGGTGAACTCAGGAATAACCATTCAATCATAAATTAAACTCCTTTAAACATGTGTGATGTTCTAAACACTCCTTTTTTAAAGGTAATGATTTGTTAGCTAACTATAATTAGGTATTTAAAAGTTATTCCTGTATTTCTTATGACAAACAACTCTGGTGATCCTAATGGTAAAATTTTTTGTAGTAGATAAATTATACAGCTAACGTAGATTCTCATTTTATCTTATTCCAAGACTCAACTAAGCAAAAGCTCCGCTTCATACATTATTTGTGACGAATTCCAGAATCTACAACACGGGGTCCTCATTGGCATCTTTTCTTCCAGGGCTTGGATTAAGCTCTAACACTGATATTTTGGGGTCTGGTGGCTCTTAAGCAATGACTAATACCTTTCTGGTTTGAACTATAGATAACCATATTTGGACTTGTTTTTTCATATAATGTTTTTTAGTCCTTTTTATTTTCCTCAAGTACAAATTGAAACTTACAAGGAAAAAACATGTTCTAATACTATCTAAATATTTGTTTTGGTAGTGTGACAGTTTAAATTCCTAATGGTTTTATGGAAACTAGTTAAGTTGATCAGGCGTGGAAGTATACCATTCATTTCACACGAATACAGTTAGGAATTGTAGCAGGGAGGTTTCTCTCCCGCAATTCCAGAATCTACACCATAAGGAAGGAACTGGTTTTCATTTCCACATCCCTCCTCTCTTCATAAATTTATATTTAAAATATTTCATAAATAAAAACAGCTCATGCATATGCAGGGGTGTAACATGATATATTGAAATCTGTATATCCTGGGGCATAAATAAATCAAAGTAGCTAGCATATGCTGCACCTTACATATTTATCATTCTCTTGTAGTGAGAACTCCTCCAATCTATTACTTTAGTAATTTTTAATTATATATTGCAATTAACTAAAGATATCATGTAATGCAATAGATCATTTTGTCTACTTTGGTCAACAGACTTTCCTCCAGTCAAACAGGAGTTGGTACCAAGGCTCTAATAACCAGAACTCTGCTCCTTCCTTTAACATGTTTTTACAGTTCACATGTAAGACAGAGCGCCTTGTGCACTCTACTTGCACTTCATCGCGTTCATCCCGAAGAATAATGTTACTAAAACATTTTTAAAACTCTACCAACCCTTGATTTCAGCATCTATCATAGCGCATGGCCTCAAGTTTGTTGCTTCAGAAATCTAGCAGATTTCATAAACTCAGTCTACACAGGAAGAATGACTAAGCAAACTGCACACAGGTTACTGGGGCAGAGCAGCACCATGTGATGGTTTATGGGCTTAGAGTTGATTTCATGAACACGTGATTATATGGAGAAATATTTAGGAATACAGCAGTCTCTCACTTATCGCAGAGGTTCTGTTCCAGACACCCCCGTGATAAGTGGAAATCTCTGAAGTAGCAACATGATATTTATTTTAGTATTTATACATATTTTAAGGCTTTAGAAACCCTCCCCACACCCTTATAAACCTTTCCCACACTTTAAAAAACACTTCTAATGTTCTCAACCATTTTCTTTTCTTTTTTTTTCAACCATTTTCTGAAATCACAATCCTACATAATTTTAACAACATACACATACAGTATGCTACTGCAAAGTTCCATAATATAGCAAAAATTTCCCGATAAATAATTTAGGGTAATATTTTTTGAAAACCCACAAAACAGTGAGTCTGTGAAGGTCAAACCATGAGATAGTGAGGAATTCCATCTTTCTGTAAGGAGATGGTCTTTGTTACTTTTCTCTCCTTGCTAAGGCAAGATACCTGACATCCAAAGTTAAAAGGGAAAAGCTCTATTTAGTTTACATAATTATAGAGGTTTTGGTCCATAATCAGCTGGTTCTAAGGACAGGTGGCAGGGCAGACAGGCATGGCAGCAGAGAGACAGTCCATGGCAGGCAGAAGGCAGCAAGGCAAGCCCAGAGGCAAGGACTGATCACAGCACTCTCTCGCCCTTGCATCTTGGTCAGATTACGCATCACCCCATGAATCAGTCCCAGCATCACATACTCTAGGTCCAGCCACCTCTGAAAAGTCCCCACCTGTGAGTGCATGAGGCTTAGGGGACATCTAGACGCAAGAAGTCACAGAGATGACAGCGGCACAGTCACTACACTTAATTTCTAATGAGAAGACTAGAGAGGACTTAAAGATCAGGAGCTCACCAGACACTGGATGCTAAGAACAGACAGCCAGTGTCATAGGCGGCTGTTCTTCCCCATAAATCACTCGTGGAAAGTCAAGGGGCATTGACTAAAAATGTGACTACAAAAGCAGATGTTCCACAAACCTCATTATGAGCATCTGAAAAAAGAAAAACAACTTACATTCTCTTCTTTTTATACATACATATCACCCCCACCCGCTCGCTCGCTTTCTTTCTTTCTTTCTTTCTTTCTTTCTTTCTTTCTTTCTTTCTTTCTTTCTTTCTTTCTTTCTTTCTTTCTTTCTTTCTTCTTTGTGTGGTACCAAGGACTGAACTCAGGACCTTGCGCTAGCCAGGCAAGCATTTATTCCATGGAGCTATCTCCCCAGCCCCTTTCCCTCTCAATACCATCTCCATAATAGCGTTTCTGTCCACTGAGCTAGGTAAAAGATAAAGGCTGAAAAAGAGGACATCCTTCGGTGTATTTTCCTAAATTTTAATTTATCATCAGCTTCCTTCATCAAGCACTGTCTCTGACTGATTCCCCACAATTGAGGTCAAACTATGAGTGCAGGGCTTATTTATCTACTCAGATAGTGAGTGATCCTTGTCATTGGTTGTTCTTTTACTGAATTTAAATATTTCACCTGTTGTTTTCATTTGCATCAAAGGCAGGCCAACAGGGAGCTGGCAATAGTGATAAGCCATTCTGCTTTTCTTTTCTTTCTTTCTCTTTTTTTTTTTTTCTTAACTATTTATTTATGTTTTGGCCAGCTCAGCCTGTCCTGGGGGTGGTGCCAGGGATTGAACTGCAGTCTCTACGCACTTGTATAAGCTTGCCTAAGCAGGTGCTTTAGACCACTGAGCTCTCTCACCAGCCCCTACTACTCTGCTTTTCTTTAGAAATTTTACTAAATGGTTTAATGAGTTGAAAACATTAGGTTAACATAAGTATAATGGAAATTTCATTTACCATATCACACACTTATTATAGCCAGAACAACTGTGTGGTCTGATCTACTACTTGGTATGTACCAGGAATAGTATTTTAGTGACCTGGAAGAATTACTGTGAATGCCACCTGAACTCAGAGAATTAGTGGGACTCTGAAAAATATTGGTGTTAAAAAAAAAATCTTACTTATAAAGAACCTAATAACACGTTCCAGGTAGAAATTAAACTTTAAAAGAGAATATAATAAATTCTTAATTACTTTGCATTTTCTGAAACAGGCGGCCTTCATGTAGAAACTGTACTTTTTCAAAATGCGTAATTTGAAATATCTGTGTGATAAGAACACTCTATATTATTTCATAGCATGAAACCTCTAAAATGTTTATGTCCCTGAGATGCTTCATGCTGTTTTCAAATATTGTACAAATTAGGATAATACAGAAGTAGATTCTGTAAACCTCAGAAGTAGGGAGCTTTATTACAATTATGAAGATGCCAAATTTCTCCACACATGACCTAGAGACTGGTGATCACATTTGATCTGATATAAATCAGCCCCAGATCAACTTATTTTATGCATCAGTAAGCAGACTGATGCAGAACTATAGGCTTATATACAAAAGAAAATTATATGTCACCAGAATTCTGACATTAAAGTCTAAAAGCAATAATAATAATAATAATAATAATAATGATAATAATAATGAAATACAAAAGATAATAAAGAAGAAATACTGTTTTGCATACATGGGTTAAAAATAATTGAAAAACAGTACATATTCAGAGTAAAATGACTTATATCACCTATGTATTTGCTAGCACTTCAAAAAGAAGGGGAAATACGGGTTTAGGAACACTCCAAAATGTTTTTCCCAAAAATAATTAGTGAGACACAAAACTTGATTTAAGATAGCAGGATGTATAGCTGGAAATAAAGGTAGTTGATGAAATTTTAAAATAGAACAAAAAGGGCTGGGGAGACAGATGCCTGGTAAGCACAAGGAGCTAGGTTTGATTCCCAGTACCACATGCCATGCTGGCCTTGGAACCCCAAGCCCTGCCCCTGCCAACAAAACTGGGCATGGTGGTCACACCTCTAATCCCAGAGCTGGGGAGGCCGAGACAGGTGGATCACTATGAGCCCGAGCTACATAGTGAGACCCTGTATCAACTAACTAAATAAAGAAAATATTTAATTTAAAAAAATAGAATAAAAAATTATCATTGGTTTTGTTCATAATGATTTTCTTGGGTTGGAAAGTGAATCTAGTTAAAATAGAATAAGATGATAACTTAAACTGAATGTGGGCTAAATGGAGGTAAAATTCTATTTCTGTATAGCAGAAAAAATTTTTCATGCTAGTTGCTTATTTTCCAGGTATGTGCTGCTCTTCATGAGGAGAGACAGAGAACAGTTTGCTCACTAGCACACACACTATGTTTTGGAAAAAAGTCTTCTTGATCAGAAAATCCAATTCCATAGATAAAAGAAGAGCTTCAGTGCTAATGTGAGGGGTACTTTATTAAGATGCTGTCACTGAAAATAGCTACATGACCTATACTGTGTCAATGATACAGCAAACTGAAACCCTGATTAAGAAAATACCGAAATGCAACTTCTTACAAACTCATTGAGAAGTGCACCAAAACAAGTAAGCCCAAAACCCAGCAATTCCACTCCTTAGAAAAATCTTACCCTAGGTCATTTACACAAATTTACATAGAATACAAGTCCATTTCTCTACCAGGTAAACCCTAAGCACCATGGACATGAACCTTTAGTATACAAGCCCATTGTTCATGTGATTGAAAGCTAAAAAGATTCGCCATCACTGTCCTTGGATAGTCACTTATTTACAATAGCATTGGACTGAACTATCCATGCATCCAACAGGAGAATGAATAACTACAATAGGGACATTTCATGTGATGCCACCGCAAAGAGAATGAAGACTCTAGAGTCACATCACACAAGATGATGAAATATCACAAACACAATATGAACTGAAAAATGCCAGAAGAAGAAGAAGAAGAAGAAGAAGAAGAAGAAGAAGAAGAAGAAGAAGAAGAAGAAGAAGAAGAAGAAGAAG
>PVKN010020653.1:0-15850 GCA_004027915.1 Capromys pilorides
TCTTCTTCTTCTTCCTCTGTCTCCTCCTCCTCTCCCTCCTCCTCCTCTTCTTCTATAGTGGGGATTGAACTCACTTAACAAATACCCTTGGACGAAGCTTATGCATGGTTTTTGTTTTTCTTTTTCTTTTTCTGCATTTAGGACAGGGTTTGCAGGATCTACAGGGTCTTGCTACATAGATAGGACTCATAGTGATCCTCTTCTTTTCAGCCTTTCAAAGTTCTGGGATGTATACACGTGTAATGGCTAGACTGAGCTGTGGTAGCGATGGACACTTTGAACCAAATTGTGAAGCCCAAAACAAAAAGAGCCAAGAGATTTCATGAGAAGAGAGAACCAAAAGTTAGTGAAAATATTAAAAATTCCATGATGATTAAAAGGGAAAATGCAAATGCAACAGTGATCCAAGTCCTGAAAGACATGTATGCAGTGAAAGAAAATATGGAGTTCTGTGTAAAAAGAAAAATATTACAAGACCATTTGAAGATCAGACGTCATTGAATTTCTTCTCAAAGAAGTTAGATTTTTCTTTATTCATGTTTGGATCCCATAATAGGAAGCATCCCAATAACCTAATAATAGGCTGTGTGTATGACTGCCTTGTGCTGGATATGATGGAATTAGGTATTGAGAAATTTGTGTCTCTGAAAGATATTAAGAACAGGAAATATCCTGAGGGAACAAAACCCATGTTAATATTTGCTGGCCATGATTTTATGTGACAGGAGACTATGGAAGGCTGAAGAATCTTCTTATTGATTTCTTCAGAGGCCCCACAGTGGCAAATATCTGCCTGGCTGGGTTAGAGTATGTTCTGCACTTCACTACTCTGAAAGGGAAGGTTTACTTTCGCAGCTATAAGTTGCTCTTGAAGAAATCTGATTGCGGAACACCACAAATTGAGTTGAAAGAGATGGGACCTTCACTGGACCTGGTTTTGAGGAGGACACACCTGGCTTCAGATGACCTTTATAAGTCATCTATGAAGATGCCAAAAGCTCTCAAGTCAAAGAAGAAGAAAAATATGTCCCAGGATACTTTTGGTACAACTTACAGAAGGATTCATATGCAAAAACAAGACCTAAGCAAACTACACACCAAGAAGATGAAGGGATTGAAGAAGCGACCTGCAGAAAGGCCAACAGAAGACCAGGAGAAGAAGTCTAAGAGAATTAAAAACAATTAATAGAACTTAACAACAACAACAAAAAGTGCTGAGATTACAACAAAAAAAGTGCTGGGATTACAGGCATGCGCCACCATGCCCAGTCTCAATCACAGTCTCAGCATGCCCCTATGAGTGGGGCAGGCATGGCACATTGGGGATCAAACCCCAGCTGCTGTGCTCTGCCTAAGCAGGCACTTTAGTCTGCTGAGCTATCAGGCCAGCCCACTTATGCATATTAAGTTCATGAACTTTTACAGTAGGTCTTCATGATCTGGGGCTTCAATAAGTAAAACAATTTTATTTCCATATTGTTAAATATTTGGACATGTTCTCCTTGTACAATAGCTGGGGTGAAACCACTACAAAAATCAGTACTTACTCTGTGATAGGACTTCCCTTAATGTGGTTTTCCAGTTGCTTTTATTTATCCACTTTAGAATAAGAAAATGATTGCAAAATACATTTTCTTCTGCATGTGAGTGTATATTACTAATATGAGAATCATGTAAGAGGATCTAAAGGAATGGAAAAAATATATCTTCACTCTCCTTATTAAAACATTTGATACCAGAGCAGGGTGTTAAATTCAAAATATAGTCTGATTTGTGTGGTCGCTAATAGTACTTCAGTCCCTGGTCTTAAAAGTCCCTGCTATTTGAAGGAGTAACTCTACCATTAGGTAGTGGTGAGCACTCTGGACTCAAGTTTTCAGGACTTTCCTATTTATACTGATGAAAATGCTACTCAAACTTGCTTAAGAACAGAAAAACAAGGCAAAAATCCCCATGACTGAATAAATGGCAAAATGAATGAACTTCAGTTGGGACTCAAATGATGTCATCAGAAGTTGGTCTCTGGCTGTTGCTTAGCTCTTGTATTTTCTGGGGCGGTCATTATATGAGCACTCCCTATGTAGCAGCAAAGACCGCCATTGCCGGCCTCAGGCTCTCACCATTCTTACATCTGGCAGTACATGACAGTGCCTCTCTCAGGTCTCTCCTAAACCTTCCAGGGAAGACCTGCTTGCCCACTCGCGCCTCACACCCCCTCCTGATGTCATCACGCGGCCCATGGTGCAGAGCTCTCTGACTGTACCTTCGTGGCCACAGGGATCATGTCATCTCGTGGGGACCCATATGAAAAAGGACATGGCTCCTTCAAAGGAGAGGCTAAGGAAAAGAAAGATGATATGCACCAGCGGAACAATGTGTAAGGCTTCTGTTTGATAATACTGAGACTGGAGGGGAGCCCCACTGTGAGCTCTCACTGGCTCAGCCTGATGCGGTGACTGGTCTCAGATCCCTACTATTTTCAGTAGTAAAAGCTGTGGTTGTGGCAGGACTGGCATTCTTCAAGAGCAAAGAGGAGTAAGTATCTAAGTGGAGCTCAGAAATTTTTGGAGGAAACACTGAAAGTGACAGTGAACTTGATGTGAACTGTAAGGGGGTTCCAGAGAATAAGGCAGAGCTTAAAAGAAATGTTAAGTGTGAGCCTCATAGGATAGCGAGCATTTATACCATGGTCAACATAGACTCTCCAAGCAATCAGCCTGAGAAAAAGTCCCGATTCAAAGCAAAATTTGCGTTATTTGTCCATCTCAGTTGGAAATCAGTGCAGCTTAACCTAGATAACTCAATGTCTATTAAACCAAATTGCTTCCTACTTGTAAGAAGAATGCCATAGTGGGAATCAAGACTCTTTTCAAAGATCAAAGTATTAAGCTCTTAAAACAAATGCAGTGATGTTTAACACATTTGCTTTTTCTCAAAGAAAGAAGCTAATATGGCAGCAGCTCAATGCTTAAAATTCACTATACAGAGGAAAAGTAAAAAGTGTGGCCTCGCTCTGCAGAGCTAGGGTGTCTGAAAAGACGACAAGGACAAATATTGCCCCCATGTGTCACTGGTGATGACATGAGTGTGAAGTATTGTTAATGCTTTGGCTCAAAATATGAAAAGTGGCTTTAAATATTAAGTATTTGCAGTAAACAGGTGTGAGGAGAGACAGCGGGGTGAGTTGGACCCATGGGAAAACCATGTCTGCATCCGGTTTCCCACAAGTCTTAGAACGTAGTCTGTGTCAGTGAGACCAGCTACAGAATGACTGAGCAGGTGGTTATAGTGACAGCATTGCTCTCTACACCTATGTGAGTGTCGTTAATGCTTAAGATGACCCTCTAGTGTAGGCTGCAGTAGTAACTTTATGTTAGAAATGACAGACAGAGCCACTCACAGAAAGATTAGCAATGGGGCCAGGAGCCAGGAGTCAGGAGCTGGTCCCGACACAGGACTCTGACAGCCCCAGGGGCACTGGAGTCCAGCTTCGATGACAGGAGCTGGAGTTTAAGGAACATCTACCTCAGAGACTGGGCTACATACACTTTTGTCATCTGTAGATCACAAGCCCTGTGAAAAAGTCCTATTATATTCTATTTTCCAGATGAAGGCTGTCTTGAGGTGCTGAGAAAATTGCTCACATAAAGTACCCATGCATCCGAATCTGAACTAAAAATAGATATGCCGGACTTCCCAGGCTGCGTGAGAATCATGATTCTGTCTGAGCTCTTCCTTGTACCACATATAGAGATTATCGTGAATGTTATGGTTTGTGTGTATTTGTCCCCTCAAAGCCTCATGCAGTCATTCATTACATTTTGTGATTAATTCATGATCCAAGGCTGGGGTTATGGGTGTGAATACTACACTCTGCCTGGGGGAGATAGCCTGAACATAACATAAGAGGCACACAGAGACAGACTTGCTCTCTGTTGCCGTTACTGCTGCTATTCCTCCCTTTTACTCTTGCCATTTTGCTGCCTTTATTACACTTGAAGGTATTGATTTATATATAAGAAACATTGAAAAATCATCCAAAGTATTTGATTATAATTAGCTTTTGTCATTTTCCATTTTAATTTTGTGCTAAAGTTTCTAAGTAAGTACTGCTACACAGTTTTTTTTAAAATTTATGTTATGGCCGGCTCAGCCTGCCCGGGGGGAGGGGGGGCAGTGGGCTGGGGCAGCATGTGGTACCTGGGATTGAACCGCGGTCCTTGTGGTTGCCTAAGCTTGCCTAAGCAGGAGCTTTAGACCACTGAGCCATCTTGCCAACCCTTGCTGCACAGTTTTATTCAGAGTAATTAAACAGAATAAGTAGGTTCATGCTTAGCAAATCGTCCTTATTCTAGATTTATGTTATTTATGTAGACATTATTGTAGTGCTGTTCTTTTTTACATTTAATTATGTTTACTTCATATATAGTTTGATGTCCAAAGAGAAAATATCCTGAGCTGGGGAGAGATAGTTCAGTAGAATAAGTGCCTGCCCTGCATGCGCACAGTCCTGAGTTCAATCCCTGGTACCACGCATGCGCGCGCATGCACATACACACACACACACACACACACACACACACACACACACTCCATGAATCATTTTTCCTAAATTGTTAGTTATATCAACATTGCTTACATTTTTTCTCACAAGTTGAGCTTCACAGTTTTGTTACATTTACACATTTGTCTGGCATCTGTTTTAGTATCTTGGGTTCAGCATTCATTCATACAACAGTGTTTTCATTCCTCAAATTTTATTATCCACTTCTATATATGTTTGCCAAATATCCCTTTTTGACATCTTTTTCAGGGGTTGTGTCTGTTACTGCATCATAAGTTGACTTCCATAAAAAAATAAAAAATTATTTAGCCCAGATTTATAAGTGACTTACTAGAATTTTGATTAAAATTTCAGAGCCCACGAGATAGCTCAGCGGACTAAAGCATCTGCTTAGGCAGACGCAGGGAGTGGGGTTTGATCCCAAGTCTGCTATGGAGGCCTGGACCCTAGGGGCACAATGAGACTGCGATTGAGACTGGGTGTGGTAGTGCGCACCTACAACCCCAGTGCTTGGGAGGCTGAACACAGGAGAATCACTATGCATCTGACCTGCACAGGGAGGCTCTGTAGACCTTGTACCAGAATACTTTCAAAAAAATTTCAGAAAGTATGAGGCTAAGTTAGAACTTTACACTATTTCCCCCTCTATCTCAGTTACTTTTCTCCTGTTGCTGGGACAAAATACCCACCACCCAAAATAAGAGAAAGAAAGGTTTATGCAGCTCACAGTTAGTGGAAGTTTCAGTCCATACTCCACAGGCTGCAGGGCAGATGGCAGAAAACAGCGAAGAGCAGAGGAGGAGCAGCACAAAGACCTGAGCTCCTCCCAAGTGGCCAAGCTGTGCAGACAAAGCTCCTGCCAGGAAGTGGCGGCTGCAAAGATCAAGATTTTCCTGGGAAGTGGTGCAGAATCTTTCTTCAATCCCTTTGTATACTAAGTACTGAGTCACTCTAGGGCAGACCCTCCACACCTAGGGTGTGAGTTGCTGAGCTGACTCAACTAAAGTTTCAGTCCCTCAAATCGACACAATGATCAACCACCACACCCTCTCATCCAGCTTGTATGTATGTATGTATGTATGTATGTATGTATGTATGTATGTATGTATTTTAGGGAAGAGTCTACAGGATATTCAGGGTCTCTCTACTAGATCGGACTCATAGTGATCTGCCTGTTTACAGCCTCCCAAGAGCTGGGATTACAAATGTGTGCCACCATGCCTGGTCTCAGTTGCCATCTCAGCAAGCCCTGGGCAGCGGGGCTGGCATGGCAGGCCTGGGCCTTGAACCCCCACTCCTGTGCTTGCTTGCAGGAGCTTTAATCCACTGAGCTATTTGGCTGGTCCCTCAGCTTTTATTTTGCTCTTTAAATTTTTTAGGCTGTGCTTCTCATATGAGAGAAATCATGTGTATTTTGTCCTGTGCCCAATTTATTTCCCTTAACATTACAGGCTCAGGGTGTATCCTTTTTCCTACAGATTTGTCCTTGCGTCTGTATAGTACTCCACTGTGTGTAAATAAAGTTTCTTCATCCATTCATTTGCTGGTGGACTTTAGGCCAGTTCCAAAATTTAGCTATTATGAATCATGCTGCTGTAAATATGTGTTTGCATGTATTTCTGTAGCTGGATCAATGGAATTTTTACTCTTAGTTTTTTGAAGAGTCTCCAACTTTATAGTATTGATTTTTTTCACTCAACAAAACTATAAAGCTTTCTGTTTTATGATTTTCCCTTATATCACTCAACAATGTAGTTTTCCTCAAGTTGATGAGGTATGTAGGGTATAAAGCCTATGTCCTCACATAACCTATACTGACGCAGCCATCCACCTTTGAAATCACTGTCTCCTGTTTCCCATACTCTTTCCTCCTCCCCAGAGGCAGTGGCTTTCAAAGTGTTCAGCTAATCCTTTGGACACTCACCTCTGTGTCTGCAAATGCCTTGCCTACCAGCTGCCAGGGCCCGTAGCTGTGGTTGGGCATTTTGTGCATGCACCATGTCACCCTGCCAACCAGGGAACCTGGCACTATCCACGTTGTCACTTGGCAATATGTCTTATGTGTGCTTTCCTGAGTCCTTCAACCCTCTCCTGTGCTGCTGCACCTTTGGTGTCCTCTAGCCCATGGCTATATGCTTTTGAACACTTTTCAGAAAGTACAGAGGTGTCAACATTGGCCCTATTTCCTTGTCATCCTTTAACGTGATCTAGATATATTTTATTTTTCTATTACATCAAAATTAGGAAAATGTTTCTTTTATATAATGAGAATTTATTTCTATACTTTTTTTGCCTTTCACTTTTTGACATAGTTCCTTGTCTGAAATCTTGTTCTTTCTGCTGAAAAAGTATTTTTAGAATAGTTTAAAACCATGTCTATTGGCAATGCATTCTCCAAGATTCTATGTTTTAGGAAACATTTTTATTTTTCCTGTACTTTTAGGAATATTTCTATTGCATATGGAATTCTAGATTTCAGTACTTAGTGTGTCATCATCCCATTAACTGGAGTCCAGTGTTTCTCCTGAGAAGTTGGCTGGGCTACTGCTCCTCTCAAGTTCGTATTGAAGTTGTGATAGCAGTTCTTACCTTTCCTTCTCTGAAGCTTTACCACAGTGACTCTAACTTCGGTTTCATGTTACATATCTTGATTTACATTTTCAAATTTCTAGAGTCTGGACTGATATCTTTCTGTGCTTTGAAAAATGATCAAATGCCATCTTCAGATATTTCTTTTTTTCTCTTTTTGGAGCTTCCATTCAGCACGACTTATATGGTAGATTGTTTTTTGTTAGAATTCACCACAGAGGGCTGGGGAGATAGCTCAGTGGTCTAAGTGCCTGGCTGGCAAGCGTAAGGTTCAGTTCCTGGTACTGCATGCTGTTCAGCCATGCTGAACCCAAAACCAGGTGTGATAATCCCAGTGCTTTGGAGGCTGAAACAGGAGGGTCAGTATGGGTCCAAGCTGTGTAAGAAGGCCCTGTACTAAAGAAAGAAAAAAAGGAAAAGAAAGAAGGAAGGAAGAAAAGAAAGAAAGAAAGAAAGAAAGAAAGAAAGAAAGAAAGAAAGAAAATTCCATAGAGAAGTTCATTTTACTAATTTTCTTCTACTAAGTCTAGTGTGTGATTAAGGCAATTTACTGAGCTTTAAAGTCAAGTTATTCCTGATTTCAGTTCTATCACTTTAATTATGTTTCTAAATAGATTCTCATTTTTTTGGCTGAAAGTTTCTAAACCCTCAGCTAATTCTTGATTTAGAATATAGTCTCAGTTCTTTAGCATAATAACCACAGTATTTGAAAGACTATATTTGACATCTTCAGTATGCTTAGGTCATGCTCTTTTATTTAGATGGTCCTGAATTCCTGACTTAAAAGTTTTTAAAAAATAGCTTTTCACATTAGAGCTGTGTAAATATTATTCACTATGGGACTATAAAACCATTGATTTCATTATTAAGAAATATATATTATGCATCATTAAATAAGTGCTACTTAAAATGATTGTTAAAGTCACATTTTTCCCAAAAATTTCAGTTAAAGTTTTCATATTTTAGTTTGCTAAATGTGTGAACCGTAGTGCTATGAGGATTTTCCAGTTTTTGAGTCTATATTGTCGATAGTTCATTTTTTAAAAAAATATTTAAAAATTCATTTATTGGATCCAGGGTCTCATTATACAGATCAGACTTGTAGTGATCCTCCTGTCTCAGCCTCTCCAGTGCTGGGATTCCAGGACTGAATCACCACATCTGGTTCTGGGGCCTGTGTGGCATGTGTTACCAGGGATCAAACTCTGGACTTTGTTCTTGCCAGGCAGGTGCTTACAACACCGAGCTGTCATGGCAGTTCCTATTTATAGTTAAATATATATTTGTATGTCAGCTACTCTCCATTGAGAATCAAGAGCAAATGGCCCACCTGAGTGATGTAAAAAGTTTGAATGTCACCAGAAAGGAAGCCAGGTAAAACTGGGGACCTGTAAAATTATGGCCCATGACAACTTAGTTACTGGAAAGATTTGCACTAAAAAGAAGCCAAGTATTTGGCATTGGTACAATAAGAAGGATGCCACAAGGACATCACAAGAATCAGAAAGACTCCATCTCTCACAGGCTTATGGTCCAAAGTTGAATGATTTGCCATGAAGAGAGCGCTGGGGCGACCTGCTCACAGGTTGTTTCACCAGGGTGTATTTCAGAGCTCAGCCAAGCTTGCACTTGCCATGATGTAATGTCACTCAGTGACTGCTTAAGCTGGCAGCATGCCTGGGCATCATTCATATCCTGCAGTTTTCCAGGTGTCCAGAATGCACCTGGGCAGATCAGCAAGGCTTCCACCCAGATTTCATGTCCTCGCTTGGGGTGCTTGCTTGGACCCATGGAATTGCATGTTTGTTCTGGTGGGCTTCAGTCTTGTGTGGACCCCATTCCTTTCTACTCCCATTTCTCCTTTTGCAATATGAAGGTGTTTGCCCTGGGCCATTGTATGTTTGCAGTGTCTAACTTTCTTTTGGGACTAAGAAATGAATCCCTGAGGGTGTGATTTAGAAATTACATCTCCCTTCCAGGCTCCCTGCTTCTCTCTGCTTCCTGCGGCCATGTTGGAGCAGCCTCCTCTGTGGAAGTCTCTTCCCTTGTTCACTCTTGCTGCAGAGCCTGCCAGTCGGGACTAAAACTTCTGTACTGTGAGCCAAAGCCAACATCTCCTTTATTTTTATTTTATTTTATTTTTAATTTTTGGGACCAGCTCAGCCTACCCCAGGGGTGAGGCTGGCACTGGCCTGGTATGTGGTGTGGAAGATTGAGGCATGGTCCTTGTGCGTTAAACAGCTGAGCTATCTCACCAGCCCTCAATGTCTCCTTTCTGTTATGGTATTATATTCTAGCAATGAGGATGGTGACTAAGACAGATTTGTCTGCACTGATGCTTATTTGTGTTTGTTTTTATTTCTGCTACCTAGATCTGTTACTCTGTGCATCTCATTGGGGGCTTTTTAAAAAAACCGAAGTGCCATGGTACACGTATGCATTCTCAGTTTCTAGGGAGCCTGTGGTAGGAGAGTGGTAACTAAGGACAGCACCATCCCAGACCCCGTCTAGGAAAACATCAAAATAAAAATGGTCCTAATATTGGACTTGCAAGATGGCTCAGTGGTCTAAAGTGCCTGCTTAGGCAAGCTTAGGCAACTTCAAGGATTGCAGTTCAATCACGGGCACCACATGCTGTGCCAGCCCTTTATTTTACATTTTCTTGATAATATAAAGAAGTTGTTATGTAAAATGTTCTTTCATTTATAGAGAGAAACCTTGTAAAAATACTCTTTCATTTATAGAGAGAAGTGCCAGGTATAGTATTTATTATAGGAATTTTATCTAGGAGTGCAAACTTGCCTGGCTTGATTATGGGAGGACTTTCCTCGCATCCTTTGCTGGCTCATTTCTGTACCGCTGGGTGTATCTCAGAGCTGAAAACCACAGGTGTGTGTGGGTGAGGCCAGGGACTGAGTGGCTAGGGCCCCAGGAGCCTCACTCAGAGCGCCTGTGGACTGGGCGGGGAGGCCGCGAGCTCCTCAGCCAGGCCTGCCGGTGTTCCTGGAGGAGGAGCCCCCTTAGCCTTCCCACACAGCCTACGTGGTGGTGCAGCGCAGGGCACCTCCTGGAAAATAAAAGGAAGCAGGGGACAGCTGCTCTGTGGGCTGTAAGCGGGACCTCTGACCCTGTCTCTTTGCGCATCTCTGCCTTCCTGTCTGAGCTACTCCTGCGCCCACGGACTGTTCTTTCAATACCCCCGGCAGTTCCTCCTCTGTCAGCGCCACGTATTGCACCTTTCCTGCTAGTCAAGGCCCAGCAGCATATAAACATAGAATTTCTCCCATCTAAACGGGTGGCTTTCTTTTCTCAGTGTGCGGCTCGGCCCAGGGCCCCCTCTCGCTCTATCCCACAACCAGAGCGAGACTCCTCAGCAGGGCAGAGCCTCCCCTCTCCTGTGCCAGCCCGGAGGACTCCTCTATCCTCTTCTCCAGTCCCCTTCGCAGTGAGGACCTCTCTGACCACCATCTTCTTTCAGGTTGTCTGTTCACTCCTGACATGTCTTGTCTCTTTTCTCTCAGTTTCCTGCTCCAGAGCCACCCGATGTGTTGTAGATGGTGATTTGCTTCAGTCTGTGACTTAACGCTGGGTCGAATTCAGGACAACCGGGTCTTCTGCCGCAAGCCGCCCACCCGTTATTCCAGCCACATTAAGTGGGTGGCCTTGGCCTAGAAATGACTGCGTAGATGATGTGGTGCCCTTTGCCGGCTTGCAAAGACCAATGTGATTGTTGGGTGCTGTGGAGAGTTGTGGAGTGCTCTACTCTGGCAAGCAAGGAAAGCAACCCCAAGAATCACGTCCATGAAAGTGCTTTCGGCATAACACTCACAAAGAGCTCCAAAGAAAAGAAACGTGGGGCTGGCGAGATGGCTCAGTGGTCTAAAGCACCTGCTTAGGAAAGCTTAGGCAACTTCAGGGACTACAGTTCGATCCCCGGCACCACATGCGGCGCCAGCCCCACCCCCAGGGCAGGCTGAACTAGCCATGAAAAAAAAAAAAAGAAAAGAAATGAGAATCTCCAAGAACTTTTAAAGCAATTTATAAAGAAGCATGCATGGGTCAGCAAGATAGCTCAGTGGACTAAAGCACCTGCTCAGTCAAGCTCAGACAAGTGCAGACACGGAGGTTTGATCCCTGGCACCACGCCACACCAGCCCCACCCCCACACAGGCTGAGCAGGCCAGAGTCTGTCTATAGTGGCACAGTCCTATAATCCCCCTCCTGGGAAGGCTAAAAACAGGAAGATCACTATGGGTCTGAGATACATACTGAGACTCTGTAACAACCAAATACATTAAAAAAGCATGTACAGTTCCCCTGACTTTCATTTAAAAGTTTCTAGGACTGTTTTGTATGTGACTCCAGAAAACCTACGTTTAGTATCAGTACGTTGTAATCAAATATTTTTCTTAAACTTAGAACTGAATAAAATAAAACAAGGTTTATTTTGAATGTGCTTACCATGTGAACCTGCAGGATAAATGTTGGTGAACAGCTTGGGATACACAAATAACTGAGCACCTATTTTAGAAAGCGCTGTCCCCCAACCTTGTCCCCTCTCTCTGCTTCCTCTCCCGTTTCAAAGAAAAGGGTGAGAAATTCTTCTCCTGATTAGCGGCTTTGGTGTGTACCCTTAGTGGCTAGGATGTCATTTTGTAGTGAAAGTTAATTAATTAATTATTTATTTACTTATCTATTTATTTTTCTGTATATAGAACAGGGTCTACGGGGTCTCACTACGTAGATCTAACTAGGAATGATTCTTCTGTTTTCAGCCTTCCAGGTTCTGGAATTATAGGCATGTGCCACCACGCCCAGTCTCAATCGCTATCTCAGTGCGCCCCAGTGGTAGGGCCAGCACCGTAAGCCAGGGATCGAATCCCGGCCCCTGTGCTCTGCCTAAACAGGTATTTTAGTCCATTGAGCTATCAGGCTGGCCCTGTGAATTTTATGTTTATAGAAATATGAAGTTGATTCTGACACTGATTGGACATCTCATGTTTAAATGACTGGTGTACATGGGAAGATAAGCATAAACCAACCTGCTTATTGCAGTTACCACCTTAGAAGCCCACCAGGGAACATTGGAGTGCTTTCCTGAAAGGAAGAGTTCCTGCACCCTGATATTATTTTCAGAGTTAGTCTGACCATTCAAATTTCAGTGGCCAATTGGGAGCTAACAGTAACCTGCATTTATTTGTTTATTTTTGTTGATACCAGGAATCAAACTTAGGACCTTGCATGTGCCGGGAAGATACTTGTGCCACTGAGGTATATCCCTGGCTAAAGGTCATGTCGATGCAGTTGACAGTTCCACAATATTTAAAAGTATTTTCATAATATCACAAGTTGCTTAATGTAAAAAAGAATCATACCTTTTAATAATAGAATTAAACTACATAGAACTATCAATAGCAAAAATAAATAAATAAATAAATAGTTTCAAATTTGTTAGGGGAAAAAAGGGTCTCAGAGCAAAGTAAAATTGTATTAATACAAACCAGGGGCATTTGAGTCAGTTCTTCCTGTGGGAAGCTGGAGTGGTTTGCGTGCGTGCGTGATGTGTGTGTGTGGGTATGTGAATTGCATCTGTCTTTGTGCTCGGCTTGTTCTAGTGAACTGTCTATTTTTCCTCATTTGAATTCTGTCACATTTGCAGTATCTGCATTCACAAGATTACTCACGTCCCTGGCCCAGGCCTCATAGCTTTTAACAACTGTAATTATGCTTTTCAAGCGCTGCACCAATCTCTAGTAAGGACATGAGCTCTCAAAAACGCAGTGGCGCTCTTGCAGGTTTCATCTGGAGAGACGCACTGTGCTTAATTTTGATAGTAGTTACCTGGTTCATAACACCCCAAAAAGATGAATCTCATTAAAAGCGTATTACAGCTGACAAATCTATATAAAATGCACTAAAATTCTAGCTTCAAGTTGGTAGATGTGGTCTTAGATATGAGTTACTTGGAGTTTTAAGAGAACAGATAATAAAAATAAAGGATTTTTTTAAACGCTGGCAAAATATTGTTCAAGATTCATAGGGTGAAACTGTATCTTGGTTTTACCAACACAGCCTTGTTTTATGTGTGCAGGCTTTAGTGTAATTACCCACGATATTTCTTTTGCTCTCAAATATCCTGGCGTAGAAGAGAAATTATATAGTCATCGTAACTGTAGATCGTCTCCTAAGATTCCACTAAATCTAAAATGATTTGACCTAAGTCATTAAATTATTTTTTTCTTTATGTGTTATGCATGTTGTCTGCCTATAATATTAGTTAATAATTGGTTATTCATTGGTTAAAGTAATCTGCAGTAATCTTGGTGAAAAGGCTCTCTCTCTCTCTCCCTAACTTCATAGACTTCTGCCTTTCTTAGGACTGTTCAAGCAAAAAAATCAATTCTACAGGCTTTGGGGATAACCAAACTGAAATTATTACAAGATATTTCTTTTTAAAAAGATTGTCTAGCTCAATAATTTCTTTCTTTTTTTTTTTTTTTTTAGTGGGGAAAAAGTATCTGTTTAGAATTGGCCAGCTGGATTCAGCTTATTTATTTATTTTGTATTTTAGGGAAGGGTCTACAGGACGCTCAGGGTGTCACTATTAGATCAGACTCGTAGTGATCTGCCTGCTTACAGCCTCAATTGCTGTCTCAGCGCGCCTTGTGGGCAGGGCCGGCACAACGAGCCCGGAGATCAAAACCCCAGCCCCTGCGCCTGCTTGCAGGTACTTTAATGCACTGCGCTGTTTAGCTGGCCCTTGAACTCAGTTCATATGGTCCCAATTTGGTTGGCAACATCCAATGTATCATAATCGAGAGCCAGTCGAGCATATGCCTTCTTCTTTCCATCAGGCCTGATTAGGGCATTGACCTTGGCATCGTCGAAGTCGTAGAGCTTCTTCACAGCTTGCTTGATTTGGTGCTTACTGGCTTTGACATCCACAGTGAACATGAGTGTGTTGTTTTCTTCAATCTTTTTCATGGCTGACTCTGGTTAGGGGGAATTTGATGATAGCATAGCGGTCAAGCTTGTTTCCCCTGGAGGCACTCTTCTGAGGGTATCTGGACTGCCTCCAGAGCCACAGCTCTTGGGACAGTGCAAGGTGGGTGACGTTCATATCTTCTTGGCCTTCAAAGCTTTTGCTTTGGCTTCAGCTTTGGAAGGGGCAGCCTTTTTCACGTTAGGTGCCATCTTGGTGAAAAGGCTATTTCTCTCTCTCTCTCTCTCTCTCTCTCTCTCTCTCTCTCTCTCTTCATAGACTTCTGTCTCTCTTAGGACTTTTCAAGCAAAAAAATCAAGTCTATAGGCTTTGCGAACAACCAAACTGAAACTATTACAAGATGAGAGCTAATAGACTTGAGGGTTACAGGAGATTTGCAAATAAAAGCCTTAAAATAACACAAAGGTTATATGTGGTTTATTAAATATGTGTTTTGCTGTATGTGATACTCTAAAAGTTGCACTTAAGTTGGCATATAGATAAGTGGATGCTCATGATGTAGCCCAAATTCTTTGGCTCAGTAGTTTAACAGTGCATTTAAGATAAGAATAAAGATGTATTTAAAATTGGTGAAATGTTTCTGTCTGGGTTGTTAGCCAGTCAAGATACTATTAATTAAAAAATTATGAATACAATACCCATTGTTGTGTGTATAGAAGAAGTTAGGAGTTTTTTCACTACAGAAATATTAACAGGGCTGGGGATGAGGCTCAGTGGTAGAGCCCTAGCCTCACAGGTACAAGGTCCCGGGCTCTGTCCTAGCACTGCAAAACCTAAGAATAAATAAATAAAAATATAGGGCTTAAGAATGCTAACTATGCATTGCAGGAGTCTCACAAGTCATCTAAAATAATAGTTAAAATGAGTAAATATGTAAATATCAGTAGGATAAATCTTGATAAATGTTCATAACATCATCTAAGTCATCAGTTGCTAAATGTAAATTCACGTGTTCTTGGCTTTTCAAGGCTTACAAAACAGAATGTATTTTGCTTATTAAATGTGTTTTCATTATACATATATATGTTTACATATATATGTTTAAGATTGCTTTTTAAAGGCTGAGTTAAATTTCTAATATTAAAATAATATTTTAAAAAATTGCCCTAAGTGCAGGCCCTTAGGCCCAAGGAATCTCTGGACAAAACTTCTCTCTGTGGCTGAAACAGCACCCTGTGAATTAATCTGCTTCGGTGGTCCCTGCTGATGGAAGTTTCTGCAGTTTTTCTCCAGCCTATTGAGCCTCGATGTAACAAATGTTATTAAAAATTATGCATTTATATATGCTATAATTAAAAGTTTAGAATTTCTATGTCTAAAGTAATAAAGTTTTCTTAAGATATTAAGATGCTCTTAGTTAAACTAATTAAAAAATGCTTTATATTTTATTAAGATGATTTCTTGTGTTTTCTATTGCTAGCTTTTGGATACTTAAAAAACTGAGTTTTGAAAGTTAAAGTTACTTAAATGTTGCCTTGTAAATGCTTCATTAGTCAAGTTATGATTGGCTAACTAAGCCAATATTATTTTAGTTTACAACATGCCTTAAGGGGCTGGTGGGCTGACTCAGTTGTCTAAAGCGCCTTCTTAAGCAAAATTAGTTGGGGCAAGGGACTATAGTTCTATCTCTAGTACCAGACCTGCCCCTAAGACAGCTTGAAACAGCCAAAAAAAAAAAAAAAAAAAAAAAAAAA
>PVKN010020654.1:0-15838 GCA_004027915.1 Capromys pilorides
CGCTGAGCCATCCCGCTGGTCCCAGGGACATGGCTGTTTGTCATCGGTATGGCATCTGGTTCAATAAATATTAGTGGCCCATTTGAAGGTCTGAACAAGGCAAACACATGGCATTCCCCAGTTGCCAGGTCCAGAGTCGGGGTCCTGCTGGTGAAGAGGATCCAGCCCTCCCCACCCTGGGCTAATGCCTGAGCAAAGCCACCTGGTGCATTGAGGACAGGGAGACTTGTGCTTAATTGCTCTCTGTGTGGCAGCTGGGCTGCCTGAGTCATTGCTTTTTGTGGCTGGGCCTGGATGCACCCCAAATCTCTGTGGGGGCTTTGATGTCTCCCCAGGAAACAGGCACTGAGCTCCAGGCCCTGTTCAGCTGTGCACCCAGGATAGGCAGCCTTAGTTTCCCCACGAGTAACTCACAACCCACCTGTTTTAGGGTCTTCCAGAGCATCAAGGGGAAGGGGAGACCTTTAAAGGGCAGCTGGGGAAGTGGTTGAAATCCCACGGGTGCCCAACTCATGGGTTATGCCTCCCACCTCACGGGCCGTGTCTGCCACAAGGGGCACCCTGGCACTGGGACCCTCCAGGGCTCCCTGAGGGCGAATTTGATTCCTGTGATGGCATTTGCAGGTTTCCCAGCCAAGGTCGAGGAGGGGCCTCTGTCCTGCGTGTGTGACCTGCTGCTGTAGGCTCTGCGGTCAGAGTGTCCTTTGCAGAGGTGGCCACCGAGACAGGGCTCCCGCGTGCCCACCCTCCCTCTGCATTCTCCCATCTAAGTTTCTGGGTGCAGGACGCCTCTCCTGCTCACACAGATAATACAGTTCTTACTCCCATCACATTTGCCATTTCCTGGTCCGAGCAAAGAGTGTCAGCAGAGCGATAAGCTAAAAGCTGCTGATGACTGTGGCTTCGAGGCACCCACCAGTGAAAAGAGCTAACATCAAAAATAATGCGGCCAGGCCTGTTTGGGGCTCCTAACCCTGCAATTAATCAGCATGGAGCCTTGGGAGGAGGGGAAGGTGGGGAAGGCCTTTGAAGCTACCGGCCCAGGAGGTGGGAACCTGGCAATTAAAGGGACAGGGGACAGTCACTCCACTCTCCCACTCAGGGGGTGGTAGGTGGCTCTAAAGATGGCAGAGGCACAGGCCGGGGCAGAGTCACCAAGAGATCGGTGTGGTTATTCTGAATTCAAACCCGAGCCGTTGATCTATGGCTGGGGTCTCCTCTTCTCCTGATGCCCGGAAGCTCCTCGGATTATCACTCAATCCAATTTAGCAGCCTGCCCTCCGAGGCCCAAGCGTTGCAATGGACGGGGCTGCCTACAACTGGCAGACACACACACAAACAGCAGCGGCATTTAATCAGTGTGGCAGGAGCGCCTGTTTATAGATGCGATTTCATTTAATTTGCTACCAATAGCAAGCAGACTCCGCGAGAAATAAACCTTTACTCCTGGGTAGGCTGGTAAACTCCGCAATGTATTTGCAAGCTTGTTTTAAACCTACAGAAGCAAAGGAATAATTGAAAACCTAAGTGCCAGTCACATTTTCAACCGTTTTTGTTGTTTCCAGTGACAAGGGTGTAATCCCGGGCCTCACAAGCGTGTTACAACTAAACTACATCCCTCAGTCTGATTAACTTTATTTTAGTCAGGGTCCCACTGAGTTGTTCAGGCTGATCTCATACTGGGGATCCTCCTGCCTCAGCCTCCAGAGTCACTGGGATTCCAGGCCTGTGCCACCAGCCTTAGTCTTGATGGCACTAGCAGCATCAGTGGCCTCGCAATCTGGACTGGAGGTCTTGTCCTGGTGGGGCTGGGGAGACAGAGCTGCGGTGGAGCCAGACCCTAGGCTGGGCCTCCTCGGAGGTGGAAGAGTGTGCAGGCCGTCCTGCGACGAGGCTGAGGACACGTGGTCACATCCCTTGCCTCGGAAGCCTCTGAGGTCACAGGAGACCTTGATCCTCTGATCTTTTACCTCCCTGCGGATCAGTAAATTAATCCACTACGAGAGCTTAGTTGTGTTTATCTGACTCCAGACGCTGTGCCCCCACCAGGCGCCTTTGTATACCCTGGTGGCCTCAAGAGACCGGACAAGGCTAAAACCCACAGAAGGGTCAGAGGCGAGGGCCTGGCAATTAACCCGGCGTCCTGGGGAGGGCGGAGTCAGGGGGTCGGGAAGGGGCGTGGCCTCAGAAGGGGCGGGGCCCCACAGGTGGGATTCCAGCAGGGCTCTGGGGTCTGCCCCACGGCTGCCCCAGCTCCTGGCTCGTGGACGTGGTCAGCCTCTCGGTTCCTCCGGGCCAGGGCCTACGCCTAGCCTGGCCAACTGCAGGGGTGCAGGGCACCTCGGCCTCCCACCCCAGCAGAACCAGCAGCTGATTCCCTCCCCCGCTGTCCCGCACACGCTCCACTTTCGGAGGAGAAAAACCTGTGATATATATTTTTTTCTTCTTCTTTCTGGCAACTAATGGACTCTTTAAATAGCAAAAATTGCGGCCTGTAATTAAGATCTTGCTTTTTAAATGATTAATCATTGTAACCTCTTTGAGCAGCATCCTACTTTCCACTTCTCACATTGAAATGCAGATCATTTGGCAAGGGAGGGAGGCGCTCCCCAGCCACAGAGGAGCAATTAAACCTTCCCAGCTGTCACTCCCCGCCTTGTCCTTCTCCCGGCCTGTCCAGACAGGAGTCTGTCCAGACACGAGAAGAGAGCTCCTGTGCCCCTGCTCCGTGGCTCCTGCGCCAGACCAGGCCAGTCTGCGCTACTGCTAACCCTTGCAGCGGAGAGGCTGGAAACTCCTGCCGAGCACTCCCTGTGTTGAGCGCTAAGCCTGTTCCTACTAAGGGGCACAAGGTCTGAACACTGTGAAGTGGTCACATTGGGACTTTAAACCAGATCAGATGGGCTGATCTCCAACCTGGTTTTGCTTGAGTCTTTCTTTCACGCAGTGGAAAGGACTCTGTCTTTGTCCGCCTCTCTCTCTCTCTCTCTCTCTCTCTCTCTCTCTCTCTCTCTTGCCAGGGGCTCGTTGGGCATCTCTTGTAAGCAAACCTTGCAAAACAAGCACCTCATTTATGAACCACACTTCCCTTTGATTTGGTAAGCTTTTTTTTTTTTTTCCCTCAGAACCGAGGATTGAACTCAGGTCCTTGCACTTGTCAGGCAAGATTATTCTATAGAGCTATCTCCTCAGCCCTGGGAAGCTCTTAACTACAGCTAGATGGGAACCTGAGAACCCATCCCCTTTTTGTGCTAGTGGACCCTGGAGCCAGAGGGTGAAGAGCTGTGGCTAAGTGGATATGTGGCCTGTCTGCCTCATGGGGCCTGGGCTTAGCAGGTGCCCTGGGACCTGCCCAGGGTGCAACCCTAGGAGGACACACTTACTCAGGCTTTGCTGTTGCATTTTGAAGAAACAAGGTGTGTGTGTGTGCGCGTGCGCGCGCTCATGTGTACAGCCATGTACGTGCCTGTCTGTCTGTCTGTGACAGCAAGGATTGGGGGCTGGGGTTCATCCTTGGTCACAACATAGCACAAGGCAGGAGAGAAAGAGCAAACACACCCATGGAGACAAGGTTGCTGTGGGTGTTTGCGCAAACTCCCACTCCAGTGCCCTGGGTGAAGAGGGCTCCAAGGACCTTGTGCTGCAGGCCCAGCCAGGATGCATGCAGGGGTCAGCATGGGCGCTAGGCTGGGGCTGGGCCTCAGGGTGAGCCACCCTCAGGCTGCAAACAAGGATTCTCTCTTTTTTTTTTTAAATTTTTATTTATTTATTTAATTGTTTGCTTGTTGTGTTTGTTTGTTTTTTTATTTATTTATTTATTTATTTTGTGGCTGGCTCAGCCTGCCCTGGTGGTGGGGCTGGCGCAGCATGTGGTGCCGGGGATCGAACCGCAGTCCCTGCAGTTGCCTGAGCTTTCCTAAGCAGGCGCTTTAGACCACTGAACCATCTTGCCGGCCCCAAGGATTCTCTCTTGATACTTGGTGCAGAGTTGGTTCCAGTGGAAACTCGTGCCACACACAGACCTAAGCAGTCAGTGGCCCACAGCTGTCAGAATGCTGTCCGCCACAGGCCGTGGTCAGGAGATGGCACCTGCCTGGTGGAGCACAATTTGCAAAGACAGTCAAATGACAAATGCGCTAAGGCTTTGGCCCAGGCATCCTCCTTCTGGGAATTTGCCCTACACTGACTAGCATATAGGGCAATTTGTTGTAGTGTCTGCTGCTCTAGTGGAGAAAGTTCCTAAAGAGCCCCCAGGGCACTAGGTTTTGCAGGACAAAATAAGGCAAGGTGACGGACAGTATGGCACCTTGGGTGTAAAAATGAGGGGCCCATAAGAGTTGTGTTTGCATTGGGTTGTTCATGTGCAAAGAAACTCTGGTAAGTTATATAAGCAACTCATCGATCTATTGCCTCTTACGGGTCTCAGGAAGGGATTTAAGACAGGGTCTCCTATGTACCCGGTCTGACCTTGAACCCCCAAGTGTGGGTGTTACAAGTGGACGGCGCCATCCCAGGCAACAGAGATTATCTTTTAAGGAGTGCTGAGAACTAAGCAGAAGAACCATAAAGGTCATAAGAAAGACTTTTCTCTGCAAAACTACTTTTTGTGTGTGTGTGTGTGTAACTGGGGACCAAACTCAGGACCTTGCACTTGCCAGGCAGGCACTTGTGCCCTTGAGCTATCTCCCCAACCCTTCTCTACGAAACTTTTAATCTTTGTATTAGGTGACAGCATTAGCTATTTACAAATTAATTGTGGAGGATCTGATAGCCCTTATTGATCTGGGGCACACTTCCAAGTCCCTGTTCTCCCAGCTTGCTCGCTCCCATCCCCACCCTCCAGCCCACCCCACCCCACATCCCACCTCCATCCCCCACCCCCATCTAGGGGACACACTGTTGTGGAAAGTGCACAGCTGGCTGCAAGAGTCTCTAGGACTGGGCGTGATATGGAACCTGCCACTCTCTAGTTGCCCTCAGGGCGGTCCTGGCTTGCTTGGCCTCTTGTTCCCTGGCCACTTCTTAGGCTTAGGTTTGAGCCCCTTCCCCTTTGTCTTGTGCCTTTAGTACCAGGCAAGTTTCAGGTCTCTGCTCCAGCCTTTCCTGGTTGCGATACATACACATATAATTCTACACATATGCATACATGCTTGCACACAAGATGAGTTTGTGCACATGCAAATGTGTATGCACATGTGTGTGCATGCACGCACCCACACCCACACACACACACACACACACATACACACATAGGCTTTTCCCGAGTGCACAGATGTTTTAGCCACAGTCAGGAAAAGCAGATGATGTGTGGTAAACGTGGCCATTGCCTCTCAGAAGCCACCCAGGATGGAAACCCTGGCTCTGCTTGGTCCTTTTTGCTGGCACAGAGAAATTAGCTGACTTGCTAAAGCCCACTGGCCACACCTAGACAGGCTGCTTCCTGCTGCTGCTACGTCTCTGGATGTCAAGGCTCCTGTTCAGCTTCCAAAAGGGTCCTTTTGAGGAGTCTGCGCAGAAACACAACTCATCCAGGACACCAAAAAGGTGCTCAGGAAGCACAAGGGTTATCTCCCCCGACAGCTCAAGAGGCATCACAATGGGGTTGGCACAGGGTGGCCAGGAGGCCAGTGGCCTGGCCTTGCAGGGAAGATTTAAGGATGAGTTCCCAGGAAGCTTGGAGGACCTCAGGGAATGGTTTCATCACCAAGACACCTAGAGGACAGGTCTCTGGACACGGGCCCTCTAGGGCAGGGCAGGGTGCTCACTGCACCCAGAATCAGCACCTACCGTGGCTGTGTTGCCTCCTCCCAAGCTGGCTTCAGAAGAGTGAGGCACAGCCCTTTGTGACTCTGAGAGCACAAGGCTAGGAATGTGGGGTCCAGGTGGTCCTACTGAGCCAGGTGGGATCACTTCTGGCTGTGGTTGGTCCGTGCACAGAGGGCTACATAAATGCAGCTGTACTCATTTCACATGACAAGAGGTGGAGCACCTGGGGTTGGCCTGCAGCTCGGTGATGGGAGGAAACCATTCAGCTTCTGTAATGGTCTCTCTCATGTTGCTGGGACATGAAACCCAGCACCCAAAACTTAGAGGAGGGAAGGTTTGGTTTGGTTCACAATTATAGGGTTCAGTCCACGGTTACCTGGCCTCAGGGCAGGAGCATCATGGTTGAAGGGGTGGCAGAGGAAAGTGGCATACCTCATGGTGGCCAGGAAACGGAGTGAGGAAACAGGAACGTGAGACAAGGCTAGCCCTCCTGGTCGCTCCCCCAGCACCCCGCCTCCAGCCAAGTCCTACCTCCCAGCAACATATCCAGCCATGCGCGCGTGTCAGTGGATGCGGTGCGTCCACAGCATTCCATGATTCACTCACCTTCCAAAAGTCCCAGCTCCAAACAGGAGACTTTGGGGGGACATTGAATAACAGTTTTGCCGGTGGCCCTCGCCTGTGAACCTCAGTCTGTCCTAAGGCCTGTCCTCTCAAGCACATCACACCAGGCCTTCAGGACAGAGGGCCAGTGAACCCTCATCCTCTACACCCAATAGCCTCAGGGGCCTGGGAGGGAGCAACAGATTCCTGTAGCTCCTGGATTCCACCCAAGACCACCCTCTGGTGTGGAGGAGAGGAGAAGGGCAGCCAGAGGCTGCTTTCCTCTGCATCTCACCCTGTCCCAAATTCCAGGGCATCCCAGCCCCACCCGACCTTTCCCAGCCTCCCAGGGCAGGCCGAATGCCAGGGCTGCTTATGCAGTCATGCACAAGTGAGCTGCCAGAGGCCTCCCGCCTGGCCTGGAGACACCTCAGAGCTGAAAGGAGGAGCGTCTGCGCGCCGAGCAGACATCTTTATTCAGCCGTAATTGACGTGCCTGTAACTCCAGCTGGAGAGACACAAAGCACCCCCTGCATGGCCCAGGCGCCTCTTTCTGTCACCGCCTTTCATCTGGCAGTCAAAAGTGTAGCAGTCACACAGCCTGTTCCCCAGAATCCCAAAGCCGGGACAAAGCAGCTCAGTGCACAGATGCCCCTGTGGCCCTCTCCCTCCTGGCTGTGCTGTGCTGATCCAGTGCCAGCCCAGACCCCATCCTGTATATCAATGGCCCTGAGGGGACAGGTAGACCCTTGGCTCCCCTGTAGAAGGCAGTTGGTCTGAGCTGGACCCAGGTGGCTGAGGCATAGGGAAGGGATCTGGGTGCTAGTAAAGGTTCCAAGCCTGAGATCCTGGTGGAGGGTGATGTGCACCCCAGAGATCAGTCTCTTTTTGTAGGGTGAAGGTCTAGATTTTTCACCAGATGCTCCAAAGAGTGCCTTGTATTGCTGGGCTCATGTAGGCTCCCATTTTGCAGATGGTAAAGCTGAGGCTCATCTTGCCAATGTCCCATGAGAAGATGGTGGTAGCACTTGGTCTCCTACTCCCTTCAAAGAATGTCTCTAGCCATACAGCTGTGAGCTTACAGAGACTATAACAGGCTACTTGGAGGGGACTTCTAGATTCCTCAAGCAGGAACTAAGAAGAACGGGGGACATGTGACATCCACCTGGGGGTAGGTGGCACAGAGGCAGCCCAGTGTTAAAACAGACTCTCTTTCTGGACATGGTGTCTCACACCTGTAATTCCAGAACTCAGGAGGCTGAGGCAGGAAGATCACTGTGAATTTGAGACCAGTCTGGGTGACATAGTGAGTTTAAGGTCAGCAGGAAGGGCTTGAACCCAGGGCCTTGAGATCCTGTCTCAAAACAAAACCAGGGCCGGCGAGATGGCTCAGTGGTCTAAAGCGCCTGCTTAGGCAAGCTTAGGCAGCCACAGTGACTAAGGTTCGATCCCCGGCACCGTATGCTGCACCAGCCCCAGCCCCAAGGCAGACCAGAACATAAATAAATAAATAAATGAGGTTTTAAAAAATAATAATAAAATAAAATAAAAAATTAAAAAAAACACATACCAATTCTCCTATAACATGGAATTTGCCAGTTTTGAAGTGCTATTTTGGGTTTTGAAGCCATAGCTGGGGACTGCTGAGCTGGCATCTTTCCCTGTGCCTGGCTGAGTTGCCCGCCTTGTACATGGGAGAGGCCTGCATGCAGCACTTGCCCCAGTCCTTTGCGCGGAGCAGAAGAGCTGCTGTGGCAGCTGCTGCCCAGAACCCGGGGCCACTGACTTGGCCCTGGAGCAGGTCTGCACGTGGCCCTCTGACTGCAGGCTTCTTTCAGCTGTCAGCCCTGGCCGAGCTGACCCTCTCTAGGGACTGCAGTTCTCCCTTCCAAGCTCCTACCCTGCCTGTTTTCCCCCCTGACAGGGTGACAGGTTTGTAGCAGTCGGTGTCTTGACCTTCTGTCTAGACTTGGCAGCTCCTGCCAGAGAGGGCCACAGGGAAGAGAGAAGAGACAGAAAGTGACAGAAAAAGAGACAAAGGCAAGCCTGGTTCAGTAGCACATGCCAGTAATTCCGGCTCTCTGGGAAGCTGAGGCAGGAAGAGCTCAACCTCAAGTTCATCCTGTGCAGATTAGCTACTTAGTAAGAGTCTGTTTTTTTTTTTTTTTTTTTTCTTTTCAGAACCAGGGATCAAACTCAGGACCTTGCACTTGCCAGGCAGATATTGTGCCCCTGAGCTATCTCCCTGGCCCCAAGAGTCTGTCTTAAAATAAGCAAATAAATAACATGTGCTGGTTCTGGAGCTCAGTGCAAAGGCCCTGGCTTCAACCCCTGCTATGGCAAAAGAAAGAGAGAAAGAAGAGACAGCCACAGAGAAAGAATCTGAGAGATGAGAGACAGAGAGGAAAGACAGAGAAGCAACAGAGCAGAAAGAGAGAGGGAGAAGGAGGAGAACTGGGTAGGGCATATACAGGGCTTGCCTGGCTCTAAGTGAAAAAGAGAAGGGGTGGGGTGCGGAATGCAGGCAGTGCAGGAGTGGGAAGAAGCCACTAGCACAGGCTTGGAGAGGTGGGGTGCCCCTCGCGCCAAGCATCCCTGGGGGCCTGAGAATCAGTGCCCCTATAGGCATTTGCCCTGGTGCCCTTTGAAGCCCAGGCGGGGCGGGGTCTGGGTATCTGATCTCTCGCACAGACACCTGTGGCTGGCATAGACACCACCGGCCCAGCCATCTCCCACAGCACAGCTGACGACTGTACATTGATGGTCAGCAGAAGCCGCCGGTACTGCTCACCATGTGCAGTCTGCACTGGGCAGCTCCGAGGACATATCCTTTCTGTGTTTTGTGGGCATCATGACTGGGTCCAGGCAGGAGCCATTTCCATGAAGGCCCCTCCCGTGCCTGGAGAGCTGGCTCTAGCCAGGCATGGGTCGTAGGGCACTCCTGGTTTGCACTGCCTCAGACCATCATGGCTGGGCTCCAAGAGCCGGTGTCACAGCAGACAAGAAGCAGGAGTTGATGGTCTGTCAATGCCTGAGCCTGGGAGTGGGCAGAATTTTACCATTCTCACTGGTGAGGCAGCCCCCTTGCTCAGGGTCAGGGGAGGGTGCAGACCCAGCTTCTCATAGTAAAGAATGCCCAAGAATTTGGAGGCCATGATTTAAAGCTCCCATAGCCAGTGAAACAGGATAGAAATCCATTGGGGGAAGTTTCTGGAAGGCTTCTTTGCTCCTAGAAAGAGACAGAGGCTTTACCAGATCACAGCTCAGAGGCCATCAGGCGATACAAGACAAGACAATTCCGTGAGGAACGAAGTGGTCACACACTTGACCTTCCTGATTATGCCCCCAGCTTCATGAAGCTCAGGGCAGTGAGGCAGCTACGATATGGCCTACATTGTGAGGTGTGGGATCAGAACACAACACACGTAAGTGTCATACGGTTACATGCCTTGGGCCCAACGATGAGACCCAGGACAAAGCAGAAGCCTGTGGAACACAGCCCGGGATATCCTTGGGATATGTTTACTGTGTGACGTACTAACACCTCATGATTGAAGGAATTTCTTGTTGGAGTTTTCTGTTCTTTCCACTCCAAACCACCTGGCTGATACTGTGATGATCAGTGAGAGCTGCTGTTTGTAGAGATCTTTTTTTTTTTTTCTGTATTTTAGGGAAGGGCCTACAGGGTGTTCAGGGTCTCACTACTAGATTGGATCTGTAGTGATCTGTTTATAGCCTCCCAAGAGCTGGGATTACAGACACTCGCCACCACACCCAGTCTCAATCGCTGTCTCAGCACACCCTGGGGGCTGGGCCAGCACCCCCTGCACCTGCTTGCAGGCGCTTTAGCCTGAGCTGTTTGGCCAGCCCTCAGAGATCTTTTTTTTTTTTAATCTTTTTGAGACAGAGTTTCGCTATGCAGTTCAGGCTGGTCTTGAGCTCTTTTTTTATGGCTAGCTCAGCCTGCCCTGGGGGTAGGGCTAGCACAGCATGTAGTACCAGGGATCAAACCCTGTACCTTGTGCTTGCCAAGCAGGTGCTTAGACTACTGAGCTATCTCCCCAGCCTGTCTGTAGAGATCTTAAGGCTTTCTAAGCTCCCCTACCCACCATTTCTACACATATGCTGTAAGAGCCTTCCAAGCCAGGCCATGAAGGGAATACCGAGAGGACCATCAGATTCTATGACCTCTGGGAGCTCAGGGCTTGCAAAGGGAGCCAAGAGAAGCAAAAAGAGTAATTTCCTGGCTCATGCAACTGGGAAATAAATCTAAGGATCAAGCGGCCTTGGTACAGCAGGGTCACTGTTCCTCAAATGACGTCAACCAGCCTCTACGCTGTCTCAGCACCTCTCTCTGTGAGGCGGTTGTATTCTTTCCTGCTGGGAAAAGGTCTTATCCATATAGTTGGAGAACATGGCTCTGTCACCCACAAGGGACATGGTGTGCCATCAGAGCAAGCTTGAAGGAGAGAAAGGCCTCCCCTTTTCCGCTCCTTCACACAGTCCCAAGGGTTGACATCTTTTATTATTATTATTATTATTATTATTATTATTATTATTATTTAATCTTTTTGAAACAGGGTCTTGCTATGCAGTTCAGGTTGGTCTTGAGCTCACTTTTGTAGCCCAGGCTGGTCTTGAACTTGCATCAATCTTCCTGCTTCAGCCTCCCAAGTGCTGGGATTACAGATGTGTGCCACCACGCCCGGCTCAGGTTTGACATCCTGATCCACACTATTCATTACAGTCAGGGTACAGAATACCACGTCTGGCCATTTGTGTGTGGATGTTCACACGTGCAACTCATGATGGGTAGATAGGTAGACAGCCCTATACCAGGTAAATAGGCAGATAGATATAGGTACATACACAACAATTTAGCACAGTCCCGCAGCAGGGGATGCACACACTTATTTCACAACTCCTGTGGGTCAAGGGTCCTGAAATGGCCTAGGTGAGCCCTCTACACAATTCACCACAGGTCCTGGCCAGGACTGGGTACTTGTCTGGAAGCCCAACTGGGTCCCCTCTAAGCATGTGTAGCTCTTGGGAGAATCTGGCTTCTTGGTCAGACAGAACTATGGGTTCCTGATCTTTCTGGCTATTAGCTGCCTCTGTTCTGGAGGCCACTCTATGTTGGGCTCCAACATGGCCCTCCACTTCTGCAAAGCCAGCAAGAAACTAGAGTGGTAGTATACACTGTCACACTGTAATCCCAGCATTTTGGGAGGCTGAAGCAAGAAGATCACAAGCCTGGGCAATTTGGCAGTATTGCCCTGAGTTCAATCCCTAGTAACACACACACACACACACACACACACACGCAGAAACACAGAGCCATCAAGGGCCTAACAAATTCTAGCAAGACATACATTACAATCTTCTGTGATTACACCACATAATCTTGTACACAGAATACAGAATCACCCGTGTCTCATCACCTTTACTGTATTCTATTGGTTAAAAACAAGTCACGGGTCCATAAGAAAAGCAAGAAAGACAGGCATATGTGAAAGTAAGGACAGCAGAAAGTGGGGGTCACAGGGGCTACCTTCAGCATCTGCTATCATACACATATATGCATATATATATATATATATATATATATATATATATATATATATTATGTACACAGGGTTTAGGTAGGTGTTCCTTGACTTCTAACAAAGAGTTAGGTCTTGATAACCCCAATATAAGTTGAAAATGTGGTAAGTCAGGAATGCATTGAGTGCATCTAACCTCCTCAGCCTCATAGCTCAGCAACGCAGTGGAGCTTGGGTTATTTCCCCTAAAGATTGCACAAGTGACTGGGAGCTGCCCCTCATGGCTACTGCCCAGCATCAGTACCACATGGTATATAACTAGTCCAGGAAAAAAACAAAAATTTAAAGCTCAGAGTATGATTCCTAGTTAATGTGCTTTGCTTCAACAATGTACACACATACAGATGTGCTTATAAACCAGTTCATATAAAATATATAATCTCTGGATGTAGTAGCCTACACCTGAAATCAAAGATACTTGGGAGGCTGAAGCAAGAGGATCACAAGTCTGAGGTCAACCTGGGCAATTTAGCAAGACGCTGATTTGAAATAAAAAATAAAATGTCTAGGGGGATAGGTCAGTGGCAGGACACTTTCCTAGCATGAGTGCTTTAGGCTGTTTATCCCTTTAATATTCACAGCTGATTTTGACATAGATGTTATTTTCCACATTTTACCAATAAGGAAGCCAAGACTCAAAGAAAGGAAGTGGACTACCCAAGAAGAAAGCTGGATTGGAAAAGACAGATTTAACCCTCAGCCTGAGCGCAGCTCAGCTACCTTGTGTCTTACATCTAGATGCTGCTGCGCAGGCTTTCCCCATTCTTGGGTGTTCCAGAGTGAGGCCAGCAGTGCCTGGGCCTAGACACAGCAGTGTCGCTCTGTGGTGCCCTGCACCTGCTACTCTGGCTCCTTCCCTAGGGACACGTGCTATGAGTCCAAGTAAACAATTCTCTGTTCTTGTCCTCTTCTTTGCTGCCGTTTGGAGGGGAAAAAAAAAATGGGACAACAGGGAGCTTCCCCACCTTCCTGCTTTTGTTTCCAGTGCCTAAAACCCCAGCATTTGGAAGTTTCATAAGCAAAGGCAGAATGTCTTGGAGGAGCCAGGGAGAAGGAAGTTGTCCTTTCTCCAATCCCCTTGGGATAGAGAGAGCACTTGGGCTAGAGAGAAAGGAGTGACAGGACCCCTGGCTAGTGCTTCTCATGCACCTCAATGTGTGCAAGAAGATTCATAAATGCTCACAGCTTTGGGGTGTGTTTCCAGCTACTTGAGCTGGTTCTGTGCCTCCTACAACATTTGTCAGCATATCAGTTTGATTACTGCATCAAAAGGACCCAAAGAATAGAACTTAAATAATTAAGTTATTTTCCTTCTACAAAAGTATGAGTAAATGGCCCAGAAAGGAATGGAGGCCATATTGCCCCATCATTATCAGGGACTTGGACTCTTTCTATGTGGTTATCTACCATTGTTAACATGCTCTTGCTTTATTTTGTTGAGACAGGGTCTTGCTATGTAGTTTAGACTGGTCTTCAACTTACTATGTAGCCCAGGCTGGCCCTGAACTAATGGTTCCCCTCTTGCCTCAGCCTTTCTAGTGCTGGGATTACAGGCTTGTCACCACTCATGAGTAACACGGACTTTCAACTTTTTCATTTGTACCTAGCAGGCAGAAAAAAAGGGCTTTCTTCCTGAAGCCTGATTTAGAAGTTGTACATACCACTCCCACTCATTGGCTGGAACTTGGTCATGTGATCACAAACTAGCTGTAAGGGAGTCTGGGATATAGTTTTATAATGGGAGGCCACATGGTCTTTTGGTGGGACAATTAGTAAGCTCTGGGACAGTTACCAGCTGGACAGGGCAGCAATGTATTTTCTGTGTGGCCCAGCACTGTGGTCTTCATTCTGTACAATTGTTTAGGAGATTTTGTGGGTCTCTGCTACATCCATCCCTAACATGTCGCTTCAAGAGAAAGCAGCACTTCTGCTGGCATCTCCAGAAAATAGAGAAGAAATGCCCTGAGGCCAAAATCTCTGTCCATGTGCATGAGCAAGTGAGGCAAGGAGTTCAGCACAGGAAGCCCCCCGCCCCCCAGCTCTTCTGCTCCCAAAGCAAGTCCTAAGGGTGACCAGCTTGTCCACCCTCACCTATGGTCTGTCACCCTGGTTGGTGATGCTGAGCATAGATCCTTCGCTCTGGTTATTTCTTCCCTCAACTTAACATACAGCTTTCAATTCCTTCAAGATGGCAAGAGTTTCTAAGTAAAAGAAAGTGTTCTTCCAGGTTGCATCTGGAGCTTCTACTCTTTTACTTCATGCTCAAATCAAGGAGGAAGGCTCTGGGTGGTGCGCTCAAGCCCTATAGGTCCTGAATCAGAAATCCCAAGCTCCTCACTGTTTCCATAGTCAGCTTTCACCCATATCACTGACCTGGGTGTTCCTGGAAGAGCTTTGTATGCGTTTGGAGCTGGTCTCTCTACGTCATTCTTTACCTCATTCTCTCAGAGTAGCCAAAATTTACTCATTCATTCAGAAAGGATTGATCAAACTCTTCAAAATGCCAGGTAGAGAGTGTTACGGTTTGTGTGTAATTGTCCCCCCATAGCCTCATATAAAGCATGGGGCAGATGCGGCTTTAGGAGCAGCAAGTGACTTGAGGGGTGGGGCCCGAGAGGTACAGACCCTTAAACTGCCAGCTTGTGTGGCCCCCCAGTGAGCAGTCTTTGTGAAGTGTGGAGAGGGTCACCCTGGACACGCAGCACCCCAGCCTCTCCTCCAGACCCTGTAGAGTGGGGGCAGTGCCCTGAAACAGCCTGTAACTGTGAGCTGAATAAACTTTTCCTCCCCTCAATTTGAGTGTTGGGTATTTGTCCCAACAATGAGAAAAGAGTAAGGAAGACAGAGAGCATCCCTATCCTCACAGAATTCATGTCCACTAGGGAGACTGGTAATCAGCTAGCCACACAAATACACCAGCACAGACCTGACAAATGTTCCAAAGGAAGAGTACAGAGTGTAGTAAAGGCATGAAGAGGAGTGGACCAGATCATTGGAATGGTGCAGGGTATACAGAACATGCTAAGCAAACGACATAGCATAGGTAAATGCCTAGAGACAGAACTGAACTGCTGAACCCCTAAAAGCGAAAGAATGCCCAAGCCTGGCACCCCCAACAGAACGGGAAAGTGAACACTATTCCTGATCCTGTCACTCCTGCTGTCCAAAACCCTCCAACGTCTTGCCTCCATCGGCCTTAGCATAAGGCCTAGGTTTGTCCTGGGCAAATCCCTGTCCACCATCTGGCCTCAGGCTTCACTGTTCCTGAGCTAGATTTTGTGTCACTTCTCAGAAACTGGTCCTCTTATCCCTAATCCATCACCTGAATAATTCCTGCTAATTCTCCAAGACTCATTTTAGACATCATCTCCTCTAGAGAATGAGGCTGGATGTTTTCTTGTTTGCCCCTTCAAATCCCTGGGCTCTGTTATGGTTTAGATCAAGAATAGCTCCTAGGTGGGGTCTTTAGAAGGTGGCTAATCACGTGGGTGATAGAGCTGCTTTGCTGGTGGGAGGGGGACTCTGACTAGAGTGATGGGTCACAAGGGGCTTGACCTAGAAGGATGCATCTCCCTCTCTAACTCCTCCCTTCTCTCTCTGCTTCCTGGCTGCCTTGACATAAGGAGGTTTCCTCCATCCTGGTCCTTCCACTGTGCTGTTCTGCCTCGCAGCCAGTTGCTCATGTTCCTGAACTAAAATAAATCTTTCCTCTTTTAAGCTACAGGTGTCAAGTACTTGTCCCAGTGACAAAAATAAGATGTATTTTATATTTCTGTACCAGAGAAGTAGAGCTGTTGCTGTGCCTGTGGCCAGAAGGGAAGCTCTTATAAAGTTAGAAGCTGTAAAGTTTCGGCCAAGGAGAGCTC
>PVKN010020655.1:0-15850 GCA_004027915.1 Capromys pilorides
TTCTCAGATTCTTTATATATCAATATCTCCTCTTAAAAACATGTATTTTGGGGTAGGTGCTTCCAAGATTCTATTATCTACTTAAATGTAGGTGATATTTAGGGGAGATAAAGATGAAATGGCTTGGGTAGTCATTCACTATTACAGATGCTACAGAACATTTCTTTGAAGCAACCAAAGCAGATCTTATGTAAAACTATGAAGAAGGGAGACTCTATCCTTGTCTTAACTCGGGGCGGTGGTGGTGGTAGTGGGGAATCTCCATTTCTCCTTTGGGCTCCAAAAGAAGCATAGACATATCTTTCCCATTACATAGCAGGAATTTTATCTTAATCTCTGCTGGATTGTGAGCCACGTGAGCCTTGTTTCTGAGTCCTGGTACCTTGCTGTCCTGGACAAACGTGTGCGTGGTGAAGACAGCGGGCACCTGAGTAAGCAAATGATGAGAATGATTGGTGTTTGAAGTCCTCAAATGCACATGAATTTGTGGCACAGCATTCCCATCAGTGTGACAGGCAGGGTGTGCCTCTAGACAGAGGCTCATTTGTCTCCCAATCTGTCTGCTTACTCCCAGAGTGATCTTTGTTAGTTCTGAGTTATTTTTCCCTCCAGGTGATCCATCTGTGATGTAATCTGTATTGCTGTCAGGATTTGATTGTGAGATACTGTGATGTGTCGAGCCTGTCTTCAGACCTCGGAGACATTACAGAGTTATTTAATTTTCTGTTTCTGTGTTGGGGATTGAACTCAGGGCCTCTTGCATGTTCAGCACGCCCCTAACTGCTTAGCTGCAGCTCCAACCCCAACATGCACTTTAAATTGATAGTTGTGCTGTAATACTAATAGTAAAATAGCATACTAATACTGCCATTGATGAGAATTTACAGAATTGTTAGTTATGTATGGAGCCTCATTTGTGCAAATCCTGAGTTGTCATTAGTAACAATATATTGGAGTACAAAAGATAGAACCACTTGCATCCTTTTATTGATACATTCGAATAAGAAGACAAAGGAGAAACAAGCAAAACAGAACATTTTAGTTAGCTGTGAAGGGGACGAAAAAGGCTAAGGTGGGGGAGGAGGCTCGGAAGGTGGAAGGGGTGGCCTCTTCAGTAAGGTGCCTGAGTAGGAAGCCTCGGTGGAAGGTGTGGTGGTCAAAGGAACGCGAGGAAGTGAGTGGCAGCAGTGTCTAAGGGAAGACTGTTCCTGGCACGGACCTTTGCATCCACTTGATGACTAAATTCTCCTGTGCCAAGGACACTTTGGTGAGCATGCGCATGTGCATGGAACCCATGCTCTTGGTGCTATTGTCTATCCAGAGAGCTCTGTCCTCATGCCATTTCCCCAGGTATTCATCTGCCAACTTTCTAGGCATTTTCCTTCTAGGTTCTTGGCTGTCCAGAAAACCATGGGGCATAGCCCATGCTCTGGTATAAAATTTCACATCTTATCCTTCCAAACAAAGGCTACAACCAGATACACTGCCTGTCTTGGTTACTCTTCTCTTGTTGCTGGCACAAATTCCCAACACTCAAAATTAGGGAAGGAAAGGTTTATTTAGCTCACAGTTACTGGAGAGTTCATTCTATACTTGGCTATCTCCAAGACTGAGTGGCACAGTGCAAAGAGCAGCCATTCAAGGCAGTGGCAAGAAGCAAGAACAAATGAGAGCAGTAGTGGCAACAATGGCAACAGAGAGTGGGTCTATCTCCCTCATGTTGCATTCAGGATATCCACTCCAGGCAGGGTGTAGCACACACACCCATAATCCCAGCAACACTCACACCCATAATCCCAGCACCGGATCAGGAATTAATCACAAACTCTAGAAGGCTGCATGAGGCTTGGGGGGACACCCAGACACAAACCGTAACATTGTCTGAAGTCCTGCCTGTTAGAAGGATTTCCCTTTATCCTTCTCAGAGGATGGTCCAGAGAGGGACAGTTGTCCTGCAGCTGACCACTTTGGATGGTGACCATATCAGGTGTAGGACAATTTGTAAATAAGATTTGAGTCTTCCATTCCCTTGACAGCTGATCAGAGGATGCTTCCTCTGAGACCATAGGTGCAGGCTATAAGACAGAAGGTAGTGTAGCACGGGGTGTGGGCTGGGGGGCTGTGGGGATTTGGGTTACTTTTTATGTAAATATCTTGTACCCTCAAGGCTTGCTTAGGCCTTGTCATATGCATATCATATCTATTTGGTGATGCAGAGTTTGTGGGTTCCTAACTTGATGGCTTTGTGCATGAGCTAACACCTGGCTTAGGCTGGGTGGCTCAGGTTTCATGGTAGCTGGGTGGCCTGTGGTCAAGTGCTAAGTTTCTGCTCAGGTCTAGTAGCAGATCAAGAGCTCTTTCTCAAGAAGAATGTGGTTATCTACAGATGATGGCCAGGACTTGCTCCAAAATCCTTGTGCTCACACTGTGCTTTACCTATCAGGAAGAGGCTGCCGAAGTCTCCAGCACACATCACTGTCTGCCACTGCCACCACTTTTTAAAGCAACACTGTATTTGCTGGGTTATGTGACCCAAATGGCAGAATAGCTCACGTCAGCCTGGACCTTTTGCAGCATCTTCCCTCATCCTCACTCAAAAATAGATTGCTCTGTGAACAGACAGGAGGAAAATACCCATGCAAGGGGCATATTGTCTCCGAAACCCAATTAAGCACATGAGGCATTGTGTTTCTTTCATTTGTAGGAGCAACAACCTCAACTTTTCTTTCACCTTAGGAGAGAGATATCATGAGATGTGCTACACCACTAGGCTGCTAGGAATTTCACTGAGGAAGGACTTTTCCCTTTTTTCAAATTCCTGTTCTAGAATTTGAATCTTGGCCCCAGGGATGCTAGATGAATGGACAGATAATGATCTACTCCTACAATCCACCAATGATTTTTGTTTTCTTTTGTAGTATTGGCAGTAAACAAGTGGCTTATCACTGAGCTCCTTTCAGCTACATCTCCAGCTCCTCTTTTTTTTTCCTTCCTTCCTTCCTTCCTTCCTTCCTTCCTTCCTTCCTTCCTTCCTTCCTTCCTCCCCCCTTGTTTTATTTAAAAGATTTATTTATTGGGTACAGGGTCTTTGTACTCATCTTGGACTGATAGCGATTCTCCTGTCTCAGCCTCCCCAGTTCTGGGATTACAGCCATGCACCACAACTTCTGATTTCTGTGGCTGGCACAGCGTGGGGCTGGCACAACATGGGGCTGGCACAGCGTGTGGTACCAGAGATAAAACCCAGTTCCTTGTACTTGCCAGCAGGAATTTAGGCCACTAAGCTATCTCCCAAACCCTGTCTTTCTCTCTTTTATCTTTCTGCCTCTGCCTTCCAAATAGCTAGGATCATAAGAGTGGGCTATCATGCCCAGCTCTACCCACAAATTTTAATTGGGTTTGTTTCTCACCTTCTGATATACAAGTATCATAATAATGAGTCTAGAGTAGTTCATGGGTCTAATCAGCACTCCCCAACAATATAAGAAAAAGTGTGGTACCTTGTGAAAGGGCAAGGGGCTCAAGCTTCTTGTAAACTAAAGCATGAAGTCGAGGTAGAGAGCTGAGTTACCAGAATAATGTTTCCTTACCATTCACTACATGCTAGGCCCTGTATTAGTTTGTGGCATATACAGTTGTGTAAAAATTCAAACTCTCACCCAAGGAAGGCACAGTATAGCTGGGAGAGTTCCAACTTTGTGCTGTGTGGTGTCAGGGAAATGTTTGAATCAAATATGCTCAGTGCCCAGGAAGTCAAGTAAGTGTTATCCATATTCTAATGAACAGGGTGGCCATACAGCTTATCTTTCAAGCTGGGATATTTTGGAGATAGAGTGAAGGTGTTACTAATAATGGTGTCAGGTAAAGACACAAACGAAGACTCGTTTGGAAAACTCGGGTTTCTCCACTTGGGCGATCTACTTCTATAGTGTCAGGTGGTAGGGAAGCAGCTTATCTTATTGTCAAGCTTTAAACTTTTATTTGAATTCTCATGTTTTAACTACCAAGATATTCATAATCTAAGGAAGTTAGGAATAACATGCTGATAAAACAAAGGACCGTGAAGCACAGAAACAAGGTACTTGTATATTTATTAGGAGGTTTTTCTTTAGTGACCTGAAAGCAAATGCATACATCCTCTGAGGACAGATGTGTGCATCATTTCCTGTACAAGCATAAGACAGAATTAAATGAAATCTGATCTGACTTCTAAAGCAGAAAAGAAGTGATAAGATCCTTAGTTCTTCCTTTCCTTGGATAGTTTCGTTTCAACTCACATTTTCCTACTTGAAGAGTTTATTTCCCTTAAGTGACTTAGGCAGTTCTAGACCTAATGATAATGTTTAATCCAATGAGGCAAACATGAGAAAAATTTCCAATTTTAATGCCTGCTTTACATGTGGACAGTAATGTGGATCCTGCCTTGTGGAAGGCCACTATTTTTAGTGACTCAGGCCTGTGAGCTTCTGGCCATAGCTGTGGGAGTGCCAGTGTGTAACTAAAGATGCATTTTGTTGCCCTGTAATGCGAAATTTTGAAATTGTTCAAACAATCTTGTGTTGTCATCACCCGGCTTCTGATTTTCAAGCGCAAACTTGACACCATTGTTTTTATTAACGATTAAAAGAAAACTTCGTCCTTCATGTTTCCGTTATAAGGGACGCATTCTTGAAGTTATGGTTACATTAAAATTCTTACTACAAATGAAGTCAGCTAAAAATATTTACCAACTTGAATTGAGCTCATCATGTTTTGTTTGCTGAATAGTGTTTTGTGATTTTACCAACATAAGAATGAATCTCCAAACTATTTTTAAAAGTGGAGCTTTTATTCTAAAGAAGTGCTTGCCTCATTTTCTTCGTGCTACTCTAAACAAGATGTTGTTTATTACTTTGAAACACTATATGTAAACCCCAGGAATATGTTAAATATGATTGAAGTCTTGGCTGTCTTTAACAAATTGAAGTTTCCAGAAATTTAACTATGTTTAAAAACCAAAGCCATGTTTTCAGGAAAGATTTCTATTTCCAAATATGTGGTTGCCTAAACCCTTTATATTTTCATGTCAAATTCAGCTGCCAAATAACACACACTGTACCTTAGCTACACAAAATATAAAAAAAAAAACCTCATAGACTTCAGATTTTAAAAAAAGCACTTCAGAAACAACTCTGATCATATTTCTTGAACTGACACCATTCATATGCATATAAGTATGCTTTAGAGCGAGGTCTGTAAAGCATCGGTCACCTGTGCTGGTACAAATTGATACGCGTGGTGCCAAACTGCTGCTGCAGAATAGCCGGTCTGGAAAAACACGTGAGTTCCTAGCCAGACCAAAATAAAAGGTGAAGGAAGTCACTTTTTTTCTGATCATAGTGGTTCTGCTTTTAATGTGTGACCTGGCAGTGGTTCTACGCTGACCACAGGCAATAATGCGTTTCCTAAACTGGTTGATACAAGCACAGAGTGAAAGAAATCCCCCAGTCTGTGATAAAAAGGCATTTATTGCCCTTTTATTTCTTTCATATGCTTTATTTAATCATTTCTAAAAGGCAAATTAATAGCAAACAGCAATTCCATGTTGCGTTTTAGTGAGTGTTCGCTCCTACCCAGTTGGGTTATCTATTAATACGTGCTCTTAATAGCTTTGGCACAAGTTCAATGTCAAGGAATGAATGATGTACACATTTTATAGTCTTCTTAAGGGATAATGATGTGATTCAGTGACAGTGTGTCTTGGTTTCTTTGGGGACAGGGTACTTCTGCTATGAGTCATAAGGGATGGAGAACTGTTCATTATTTTTCCCTCAGCTAGTGAAGCGATGCAAAAATTTTGTCCCATTATATACACTTCCTTAGAATGGCAATATCAGGATTAGGGTATAGGTTAATGCCTAAGAAACTAGCTGATCATGCTTGCCTATCTTTTGCTTTATCCGTCAATACAACTGAAAATTCATATTTTATATTTTCATATCAATGACAATGTGATGACACAGCAAAGGAGCTATTTTGGCTTGCTGCACACATCAAATATAATCTTTTCTTTGCAGAAAACTATGTTTATTTTGAATAAGAGAAAAGAACTGTGAGCATTTCAAGTGTCAAGAAAGCTATCGTAGAGAGAATAGTGATTGGCATGGTTTACCTCCTTCATGATCAAAACAAGGAGAAATGGTATTGGATTTTAGTAAAATGGGCTTAAGTTGGTCTTGCAAAATCACATACATAAAATGCTGGGAGGGGTTGCAATTATGGCCTTCTTTAGGGCTGGCCAGATAGCTCAGCAGACTATAGCACCTGCTTAGGCAGAGTGCAGTGTCTGGGGTTTGATCCTTGGCATACTGTGCTGGCCCTGCCTCTTGGGCACGCTGAGAGGATGATTGAAACTGGGCACGGTGGTGCGTGCCTGCAATCCCAGCACTTGGGAGGCTGAAAACAGGAGAATCACTTACAGAAGAACTCTTGAGCTGGATTTCACATGTGCAGCCAGGGAGTTCAAATCAATTTCCAGCTGACTGCAATCCTTTGGTTTAATAAGAGCTAGAAAGTGCAGGGAAGAGAGATGACATCTCCAGGAATAGTTAGAAGGGTTGGAAGTGGAAGTGAACTCCGGAGTAGTTATTTGTTGGCTTGCACTGAACTCTGCTTGACATTGTGAAGTGACTATTTTAAAAATGTTTTATTTCCCACATCATCACACTGTTTGCACAGGTAAGGGTGCTCTGTGCTCTAGTTTAATTTACTCTTTAATTATGTTTTTATCTTTGTAGAAAGAGGACTCTGTGTTTGTGATTTGGTAAATCCTTTAGTGTAAGTAGTTAGATGTTACTAATGAGTGCAATTAACAGTATGTAGAGGGAGTAGGTTGCTCAATTTTTATTTTATCTGTTTGTATCAACAAGTTTCTCTATGGCAGACATTCAGGTACAATTGTGTAATGACTTTAATGTCCATTTTGGAGCTACTATTTCTATACTTCTTGCACATCTTAGTGTTTTTTTGGGCTTTGATAAAATAGTATAATCTTTATTACAGCTATTAGTTTATTTCTTGGTAGAAGAAGCATGGGCTATGCAAGTGAAAAGAAAGGTTACACATTTTGGTTAATTTCTAAAGACAGGCTGCTCCCCAGCCCTCCAGATGGACTCTCCCACAGTCCCCTATGAGAAAAAGACAGGACAGACAGTTTTCATTATTTTTGCAGTTCTGTCTTATTTCCTTGCATTGTCCCCTTAAAGAGCCACTTCAGGTGGAGGCTCACCTACAAGCTGCTACTGTAGCAGGCGCTGCTACTGTCCTGACCTCTCTGTATCCCCACATACAACCATAATGATTACCAATAACTGTGTGGACTCTGTGAATGGGTGAATTAATGAATATGGGGATCATAGCTGAGGCTCTCTGCTGAACTAAGGCTCTTGTGAGCTTGTTTCAAGGATTAACAGGGAGATGTAGCTACCTGTACACCTTTGATTGAAAAAGCAGTCATCTTCTATTGGAAGGTGTCCTGCTGGGCTCAGCATACATCTTTGGGAGGGACACATATGGAGTGATGAGGGAGGAGGGACACAGTACCTAAGTCAGATGAATCAATCCTACTGACACACGTAGTGACAGATAATGCTGCTATATCCTCCTCACACTCTCTGCTGTGAATAGGAGAGCAGAACCTCTGACACCGCACTGTCACAGTTTTGGAGCTCACTGCTGTTCAAAATGGTGCTCCTGGTCTGATTCTGTCTACTTTGCCCCATTTTACCATTCTCCTCAGGGCAGTTTGGGAGCTGGATGTGGTCCAGAGGCCACTGTTCCAGTCTATTCCTTTGCACAAGAAGTTAGAAAGGGTGAATCCAAAACAAGATTTGCTGTATTGGAAAGAGGCTTGGTGCATCATAGACAAAGATGGGATGAGCATTCTAAGGACAATGTTAAGAAATTAGGAGCCAAGCAGGGTGGTGCATGCATGTAGTTCCAGTGTTCTGGAAGGCTGAGGCAGAAAGATCCCAAGTATGAGGCCAGCATGGGAAAATGAACAGTTTATCAAAACACTGTGTCAAACCGAAAAATAAAAAAAGTTTGGGATGTAGCTCAGTTCAAGGGCCCAGATTTTATCCCCAGTACAGAAACAATCAAGAAAATACTTATTGATATTGTGTTTGTACAAGACTTCCACTCAGTGCGTCATTTCAGCATGCCTCCCAGTCAGCATGGCTTCCTTCCTTTCTTCTCTTTTGTAGAGACAGCTGATAGGTTCTTCTCAAAGAATTCTATGGCTGAATTCTGCCACAGCGCAATGTTACTGCTTCGTACCAATGAAACATGCAGTAAGCTGCCCTGTGTACCATAGCGGTGGGCGCTGTGAGGCTATTGTAGAAGCTGCTGATCTGTTTTACATCATGCCTCCTCCAGGCAGGCTGCAGTGATCAATTTTACCATGGCTTCACAGCCAGGAGTAATCATGTCTACCCTGAGCACATGAATGTCGTGTTTTTTGGTGACATTGCAGTTTATGGAATGTATCATGTTTTCCTCTTAGGTAGCCTTTCTGAAATCTCAAATTCATATACATAGTGATTAAAATTTGCCTTCAGTAAGTCCAGAAGATGTTTTTGAAAGGAGATTGTCTCTCTTCACTGCATTTCCCCTTGTGTTTTATTACTTAAATTTAGTTTACCATATTGTATTGGATATTTTTTTTATGTCAGTTTAAGTCCTTTTTGGAAAAGAGCATATTATCATTTTATAAAGAAATAAAAATAAAGACCACGGTGCTTCTCCAGCACATTTATTTTGGTTATTTTTATTTTCTGGACTTAAAATTTGTAACTTTGGTTTTTCTAATCTTTTTTTTCTTTAGACATACAATTGCTAAATCTGTAATTTTAAATTCTTTAAATTTTTATTTTAAAGAGGATAAAGAAATAAATAAAAAACCAGAGAATTTCAAAACAAGGTGATAGGATATTAACAATGGCTATTTTTTATATTACATATTGTTATCTTCAAAATAGTTGCTCAGATTGCCAGATATAGGCATGTGTGATTGATCAAGTATAATAATATAAGCACTAACTGTTCCGGTCAATGAGCTAATAGAACTTAGTAGTACAATTATCTTAGTTAATGTATATATCTCACCCTCTTCCTTCTTTTCTCTTTTCTCCCATCCAGTTTTTCTTTCCTTTGGAGCAGTTTCTTTCTTTCTCACAATACCTACTGTGTCTTTCATATCTTATTTGCTCTTTCAGTTTCTTACACTCTTACACTAGAGAGATAATTCAATGTTCATACTTGTGAATCTGGTTTATTTCACTTGTGAATATGTTCTCTAGTTGCATCCATTTGCCTATGAAAGCTTCAAGTCTAACTTTTTTTTTTGTCTTTTTGAGATAGGGTCTCTATGCAGTTCAGGTTGGCCTTGAGTTCACTTTTGCAGCCCAAGCTGGTCTTGAACTCACACAGATCCTCCAGCCTCAGTCTCCCAAGTGCTGGGATTGTAAGCATGTGTCACCACTCCCCGCTCTCCAAGTTTATCTTTATAGCTGAATAATATTCCACTGTATAAAAAAACTACATCTTTCCTATCCATTCTTTGGTTGATGGGCATTTGGTTGTTTCTGAGATTTAGCTGTGACAAACTGTGCTGCTACCATCGCTGTGGTATGATGTTTTTAATTTTTCTGGGAAAATACCCAGAAAGGCAATTGTTGGATGGAAAGGGACTTGTACTCCTAGATTTTGAAGAATCTCCCACACCGATTTCTACAGTGGTTGTACCTGTCTATACTCATATCAACAATGGAGAAGGATTCCTTTTACCCAACAACCCCACCAACACCAATCTACCACTGCTTAATGTCACCATCCTCTCTGGATTAGTTTATTTTAATAGTTATTTATCGGTAGCAATTTTTTCCATTATGTGTAAAGTAAGGTATTAATAGCTGATTTCTATATTTGTCAATTTCTGGCCACTTAAATTTTAGTAAACTGCTCCATCTATTTTTATTTATCTTCACTTATGTGAAGATAGTGAGGAGTACATGAAATACCATATATAAAGAGTCTGATACATAACTTAGTTTATTTTTTGTGATGGTCTTATTGATTGATTGATTGATTGATTGTGGTTCTGGGGGTTAAACGTAGGGCCTCATGTGTGCTAGGCAAACACTTTACCACTGAGCCCATCCTCAGCTCCATGAGACTCACATATAGAAAATACACTAGACTTCAAGATTAATCTTGAACTTTTCACATTGGCTCTTCACCTTTGTCCAATCCTTTGACCTCTTGGACTACACATTTCTTATATAAAATTTGATGATATAATCTACACCACCTTAGTGTTCTTGATTACTATTAGATTCATGGTCAATCTGAGTAATCTGTGAAAAGTATGTTCTCCTGTTGCTTTTTAGGAAAAGCATAGGTACATTTACTTAGCCATAGAGATATAAGGATTTTAGATCCAAATCTGGGATATGAAAAGTCCTACTGTGCTCAGCTAGTACTGTTTACTCATATGGATTATGGTGTTTGCAGTGGATATGAGTATCTTCTGGAATACCTGAATTGCTAGTGATTATAGTTTTTGAGTTCAAGCAGATTTAAGAACACATTCTACTATGGATGCTGCTATATATAGTAGATGGTCAGTAACTATGCTGCTTAATGAGCATTCTCAAAGTCATACACCGGTGCTCAAGAGTCAGTGGTGGAACAAAGGGAGCTGCTTTCGATGCTCACTAACCATGCTGACCAATGACCACATTTAGTTCAGTCGTGGAACCAAGCAGACAAGTGCCATGAACCACATACATGGTTTCTGTACATGAACTATTAGGCAATAGAACATCCCAAAAGCAGTCTTTGTTACTGGGAAGACAAATGATTTGTAGTAGGTGAAGTAGAAGAAAGAATCTACACTAAAATAAAGTCATTACAATTCATCAAGATGCAGGAAGACTCTGCCATTAAGAACTTAGTATCTTCTTTAGTGTGTACTTTCGGCCCAGTCATTTAATTTCTCAAAGCCTCAGTTTAAATCACAGAATTATTTTAGAGAGATGCCATATATGCCTGAGATATATTAGTACTATTATTATTAAAAATACTAGTATTACTATAATCTGCAAACATATCAGCTTTCAAGGTTTTGCTAAACCTAATCTAAAAAGACTATAAGGATAAATGTTAAAATAATTGATTAAATTATATAAAATAATTTAATAAGAATATGTGGAAAAATGCAAATAAATTTTTGAATCCATGTGCTATGCCAATTAATTTTCATTATATCAGTTTATCCTTGATACCTTATATTAAATGGGAAACTATTCACTTTTTCCATTGATTGATTTCATAGCATATAGTACATGAGTCAGGATTATTAAATAAGGGCACTCGTATTATAAATTACTGCACTACTCTGTGGTCTCATTTCTGTGTGCTTCTTTTGAAGTTTCTACTTCTTAATCTTTATGTGGGACAAATACAAATTTGCTCAATCTAGTCAAAGAAAGCACTATAACCCAGAATTTAAAAAAATCAAAAACTTTGTTTTATAGTATAATTTTAAAAACCAATAAGTAAATTAAGCAAAGCAAAATGTTAGAAACAAAAAAAAATCATTACTCCTAAAGAAAGTGATCGCTAAGATGTTGTGAAACTACTGTCATGAAAATGAAGAAACCACTGAAAGCCAGTCTGGTTTGTGTTCAAGTGTTTTTGTGTCCATGGGTTTCATTTTTTTTTCTTTTTCTTTCGTTGTGGAACTGAGGATTGAACTTAGTACCTTGCACTTGCCAGGCAGGCACTTGTGCCCCTGAGCTGTCTGTCCCCACAGCTCCTTCCATGAGCTTCAGCCTTTGCTTGGTCCCCAGAACACTCAGTGGGCCTGGGAGACTTGAGATGGTAACAAAGTGTGATGGGGACGACCTCGGAACACAGCACTGGGAGGAGGGGTTTTCTTGTGTTTCACTGTTTCACTCTTTCAGAAGAGAAGTGAAATTCTGCAACATGAGTTTCTTGTTTACTTTTGATCTGTATTTTCATGTGCAGTTTTTGCCATGCAAGTCCTAGGTTGGTTCATTTATAATTCACATTTTTCTTGGTGATTTCCCAGGTTGCAATCACCTGGGATTGTAGGTTAAAACCCCTTAGAAATAATATGTAGGATCTTGTGTTCATATCATTTAAGCATTGGAAAATCCTTCATACAGACTTTTTAGATGCTCCACAATTACTTATTATTGAAGTAATGCATTTTAAAAAGCTGGATTACATTATTTATATTTAAAATAAATTATACTAAAGATAACAGAAAATTTACATTTTAACCATTTTCTAGTATACAGTTCACTAGTGTTAACTACTATATATTCTGGGCAATAAATTTCCAGAATTTCTCACTTTGCAAAATTGAGGTTCGGTACCCATTAAATAAAAGTGCTCCATGTCCTGCTCCCCTGTAGCCCCCACAAATTTAGCTTTAAAATGATCTGTGTGTGCTTTGTGCTCAGGTGAGTGAGGCTAGGAGTTATTTAGGCGGCGCTTCAATTGCAGGAGTGCTGTGCCCTAACTTGGAAATGTGGACAAGTGGAAAGAAGGGCTTGTGGGCAGAATTTGTGTTCACTGGACACAGAGTCCACCTAACGGCATACCTGGAGGGCCTGAAGGGCAGGCGCCATTCATAGGTATTCTTTTTTGTGGTGTGAGGGAAAAGAACACAGGGCCTCCTTCATTCTAGGCAGAACTTCAACCAGAGCAGGCAGGCAGCCAGCAGTAGGTAGCAAACAATGACCCTTGGGTCTGGGGCACCAACGATGGTGCTGACATAGTGAAGAGGAGGGGCGGGCATTGCCCTGTCCCATAAGCAATGGGACTCCCACTTGGTGTTTTGCAAAGCTCTGAAATTCAATGCTTAGTATCATGTGCTATACCTTCACAGGGTTAAACTATGGACTTCATTACGTAGAGTAGCTCAGAGTTGCTATTAGTGTATTTCAGTACATTTTACATTAAATGGGCTTTTACATGTCAATCTAGGAACTTAATGATTGTTTATAAACTTGGTTCTTTGGTAAGAATATGTATTAAGTCCAAATTAATTAAAGCAAAAATTTTAAGGAAACGACCTACTATAAGTAGGAAATTCTTCTGACTTTTATTTGTACTTCGACATCAGCATGAAGCACATTATATTTTAATGTTTCTTTGAAATAAAAGCTGAAGCTTAGTTTTAAGAATGGAGAAGAATAATGTGGTAGCAGAAAATTAGCAATGTAAATATATTACCCTTTTGATACATATTGGTTGAATTAAGCACGAAGTCACTTCTATTTATTTGTTGGACTTTGGGATGCATGGTAAGAGTTCCTAAATCTCAGTTGCATGTTCTGATGATGTTTTCCTACTTCATTATTAACATGAATTTTCATGTGTCTGAATTCATATATTTTGCTTGCTCTGGGTTTATTTTGAGTGGTGAGGAGAGTTAACTTAAAATTAAGAATATGTTCCAAGAAATCTACAAATCTGTTGGTCCAAGCACAGAAAATCAAGTACAGATGCTGGTGGTACTGCTTAGGTAGTGAAAGAGGCTACAGGAAAATGTGATGGAGAGGAATGAACAAAGACAGAGTCCTGTTCATCTAAACCTGAGTTGCTCCTGAGACTTTCTGTTGGCTTTAAAGTCTTTTCTATGGTATAGTACATAGGGATAATTTTGTGGGTAATTATGACATAATGCCATATCAAGGAAAACCATACCTGACATTTTCCTGTGCATCTTGCCTCACTCACTAATTGAACTGATTAGTCGAGTGGTTGTTTGATGAGTTCTCTTTCTTTTTCATCTTCTCACCTGCTTTCCCTGCCTCCTAGCTGAGGTGAGTGGAGTTAGTTCTGAGGGCAAGAGCTGCCCTCCTGTACTAGAAGCAGAGCTAACTCAGGGAGCCTTCTCTCTGAGCAGAATTGTCAAGCTGAGAATATTCAACAATGTGGAAAGGGCGCGGGGAACTGGAGCAATAACACCAGGTTAGAACTTTAGGAACGATGTGACTTCATGAATAATTATTAGGGGCCGGTAAGATAGCTCAGTGGTACCTGCTTAGCAGGCTTAGGCAAGTGTGCAGGGACCACAGTTCAATCCCTGGTACCACATGCTATACCAGCCCTGCCCCAGGGTGGGCTGAGCCAGCCACAAATGAATAAATAAATTTATTTATTTATTTTTTTTCTGTGTACAGAATACTTTCTGTGTCATCTTGGTTAGTTTTCCAGGGTATTGTAAAGAAACTCTTATAGTTAATCCCATTTCAAAGTGAAAAAACAAACTCCAGAAATTTAGAAAATTTAAACTATATTCTTCAACTTACACAGCTGATAACATGAACATGAAATTCACTCAAAGCTTTTCAACCCAAGTATATCAGTTATTTTGCTAGCACTTGCTATAGTAGGTGGTGGAGATTTCAGACATGGCTGCCATTGTTAGGTGGTCATTCTGCTGTGCTTAGTCAATTAATTAACAAGCCTATCATTCTCCTTTGTTAGATTTCTCTGCTCTATTTCTACCTCTGGTTGTTTTCTTCTCACTTATTAAATCACTGTGAGAAGCAACTGCTGTGATTCATGCTCATTCTCTGCCCTCACCAGAAAACCTAGAGGTATGTTATTTAGAACAGAGCGGAGCTGGGACTGGTGGCATACCTGTAGCTCAGGACTTGGGAGGCTGAGGCAGGAGAATTGCAGTGAGCTTGAGGCTAGCCTGGACTACATAGTGAGTTCAAGGTTAGCCTGGGTTACACAGCTAGAACAGAGATAGACATAGACATAGACGTAGACATAGGCGTGGACATAGATATAATCAGCCAGATACAAGGTGAGTGCTCCCTTCCACCTTCTGTGCTCTTTAGCCTGTGATCAGGATGAATTCAAATTAGACAAACTCAAGGATATCCATGAGTCATAACTATAAACTTTGTCATAGATAAATGTACTGTGTGCTCAAACATACAGCTCTGTTTTTCTACTATTATGTGATATTTCATGTTGACTTGTCAAACTGAAAAATACCCATATTGATTTTGCAGAAAGCTTCACATGTGAGATAAATGCACTCAAAGGCTCCTCTCAAGTAGCTCTTTGGATCCTTGGATGTGAAATGGATCATTCCTCAATCTGTAATAGACCCTTCTGTGAAGCTCTTCAATCAAACCTGAGAATTCAAGTTGAAATTGAAGAATGGAAAACTCCTCTGTGATGTCAGCAAGTCAGCTGAGACAGAACCCGTGCTGCTTGCTCTGTGCTACCTGCTTTGTCAGCTTTTCAGCACAGGAAGCCTGCCATCCCCCACCCCAGCTATGTGCACAGTGCAGAGGGACAGTGCGGTATGCTGTATGGGGACAGCCACAAACACCGTTGTCGTGCTTCTGACAACACTTAGATTAATTTAAAGTTGGCATTTTATAAAGATTAGCTATTAGGTTTTTCTCTTTACTAAGTTATTATATCATCATAACTGATAGACTTACGTCTTGTATCTTTTGAAAAAAAGATACTATTAAAAAAGTTAGAAGTGCAAGGTTGTGAGTTTGAACCCCAGACCTGCCAAATAAATAAATAAATAAATAAATAAATAAATAAATAGTATCCCCAAATTATTGTTAAAAAAAAAAGTTAGTATCATGTAACTATTGTACACTGCTTTGAAAGAATAGAGATATCTTGTTAAATAATATTCCTGGTAGGTATATCTTTCTTAGGAATCATATTAGTAGACCATGTAATTACTTTTAATTAGTTTGTTTCCAGTAAAGTAGTAAGACAAAGTTCTTAG
>PVKN010020656.1:0-15846 GCA_004027915.1 Capromys pilorides
CTCTATGTTCAGCCCTCTCTTTGTTCTTGTTATGATCATGCTCAACTTTTCTTCCAATTCTTGATTTTAAAACAAGAGTCTCACTATATTGCTCAGGCTGGCCTTGAACTTGTAATTCTCCTGCCTCAGCTTCCTAAGAAGCTGAGATTATAGGAACGAGTTTTTGTTTTTTTTTTTTTTTTTTTTTTTTTTTTTTTTTTTTTTTTTTGTGGTACTGGGGATTGAACTCAGGACCCTGTGCTTGCCAGGCAAGCACTTATTCTACTGAGCTATCTCCCTGGCCCTATATGTGCATTTTTTTTAAAGTTTATTTTCTTCAACCACATTACATATTTGTTTGTGTTATGGCTGGCTCAGCCTTCCCTGGGGTGTAGGGGGTGGTGCAGTATGTGGCGCCTGGGATCGAGCTGAGGTCCCTGCACAGTGGCCTAAACTTCCCGACGCACGTGATTTAGACCGCTAAGCCAGCTCACCAGCCCTATATGTGCATTTTGGCAACGAGATCAAATTGATATTTCTATCTTTTGAGATAATCATTAACATTTTGCACCTTCTAGATCTTTTCTTTTTCTTTCTTTTTTTTTTAGACAGGGTCTTGCTATGCATTCAGGCTGGCCTTCAACTCACTTTTGTAGCCCAGGCTGGTTTCGAATTTACATGGATCTTCCTGCCTCAGCCTCCCAAGTGCTAGGATTACAGGCAGGCGCCACCACGCCTGGCCCTTCAAGACCTTTTCCAAAGCATGGATACATACACGCATGCATGTGTAGCATCTGTTGTTTTATCCAGCAATGACTTAAAACAATCAAAGTTATAATTTCTGGGTTGGGGCTTCCATGGCTGACTCTGCTTATCTCCCCGAGGGTCAGTTGAGGGGTCACACTTGGTGGCTGGTTGGCCTAGGGTGGCCTTGCTCACTTCTGGGGTACTTGGAGATGGCTCTGGGTTGGGCCCCTCACTGTGATCTCGTCACCCTGAGGCACACGTGGACCTCTTCACGTGGTGTCACGGTGTCCTGGGAAACAAACATGGGGCTGCCAAGCCTAGGCTCGCCTGTCCCATCATTCACACTCCATTCTGTTCATCAAAACAAGCCCGAAAGGGGTAAGGAATACAGTCCATGTGGAACAATACAAAGCTAAAGCAATGGATCTAACAGAAAGATGCAGGGACCCTTAGACATCTGGAACCCCCAGAAAAGAGATGAGTGAAGTTAGGTTTAGTGGCACACACCTGTAATTGGAACACTCTGGGAGGCTGAGGCGGGAAGATGACAAATTCAAACTCAACCTTAGTAACTTAATGAGGTCCTGTCTCTAAATCCCTTAATACTGTAAATAAAAAACAAAAACAGGGCTGGGGACGCAGCTCAGTGAGAAGGCTCTGGTTCCATTCCCAGCAACACACACACATACGCACGCACGCACACGCATACACGCATGCACACACGCATGCACGCACACGCATACACGCATGCACACACGCATGCACGCATGTGTACATCAGTGAAGCCAAAACAATTTAGCTCCCTAAGACCCTGGGTTTTTACTCATTCTCTTGCGAGTGTACAGCAGAGAGCTGCGGACACGCAGGTAGGTAACTGTGATGCTGCAACAGCATTGAGGTGCACAGAGCAGGAAGTGGAGCTGTTTGCTGCCAAGCCAGTCATGTTGATTTGAGAAAAAAAATGTAAAATTAGAGTGTGGTAGCATGCACCTGTGAGCACTTGGGAGACTGAGGCAGGAGGATCCTTGTGAGTTCAAGGCCAGCCTGGACTACACAGTGAGACCCTGTCTCAAAGATAAGTTATTTTTATTAACATAAAGTAACACCTTTATTTATTTATTATTTTATATTATGGCCAGCTCAGCCTGCCCAGGGAGTGGGGCTGGTGCAGCATGTGGTGCCAGGGATCGAACCTCGGTCCCTGTGGTTGCCTAAGCTTGCCTAAGCAGGCACTTTTAGATCACTGAACCACCTCACTGGCCCTCTACTATGGTTTTAGAAGCAAGGCTCTCTGGCATCCGGAATAGTCAGTCCCAACTCCCCCCTCCTGTTTTCTTTCTTTTTTTGCAGGGGTTGGGCAGACCAGGGATCAACTCAGGACCTTGTACTTGCCAGGCAGGCAATTGTGCCCTAGATATCTCCCCAGCCCCAGCCCCTCCTCCTTCTCCCTCCTTCCCCTCTCTCGTTTTTGAAACAGGGTCTTGCTATGTAGCCCAGGCTTCCTTGAATTCATAGTGATCTTCCTGCCTCAGCCTCTTGAGTGGTGGGATTATTACAGACATGCACAATCATGCCTAGATTTTTTCCCATTAAGCCAGGATCACTGACTTAATGTACAGGGACAGCAGGATTCTTGTGGTCGCTTTTGCAACCTATTGTGCCTTTTGTTTTTTTTGTATTTTAGTGTAGGGTCTACAGGGTCTCACTATACAGATGAGATTAAGAACTAGAAAACTTGGGGCAGGTTCTTACAAGGCTAAGCATATACTTATCTTGCAAGCCGGCTCCAAGTATCTTGTCACGAGAAATCAAATACACATACATCTGCATGTAGATGTTTTAAAAAGTGGCTTTACTCTTTACTAATTGTAAGCAACCCAAATGTCTTCCATCAAGTTTTAGGATACGATACACATGTCAATACTGGTTAACTAAAAGAACCACTGACCCATGAATGTGAAAAAACTTAAGGTAGTGTGCTAAGACGCCAGACTCAAAAGCTATGTACTTCCTAGCATTCTGGAAAATGCATAATCCAGTCTGATTGCTGATACTTTCTACATAAATGGTTAGCATGAATTTTATCACATTACATTAGCTCAATAAAATTGACACAGGGAGGGATAGGGAGATAGCTCAGCAGTCTAAGTACCCACCTGGTAAGCCCAAGGACCTGGGTTCTATCCCTGGTATTGAATGCTGTGCCAACCTGTAGTGGGCTGTTTTCTGACACATGTGCATGGTAGTACACACCTATGATCCCAGTGCTGGGGAGGCTGACATAAAAGAATCTGTACAAGTCCAAACTGCATACATATTTAGATCCTACACCAAGATTAAAAAAATGTTTAAGTGGATGCAGGGCTTGGGGAAGACAGCTCCATGGCACAAGTGCTTGCCTGGCAAGTGCAAGGTCATGTGTTTGAACCCCGGTCCCACAAGAAGTGGACATAGCAGAGCCAGGCACAGTGTCGCACACCTGTAATCCCTGCACTTGGGAGGCTGAGGCAGGATTGATGTGTTTAAGACCAGCCTGAACTGCATAGAGATCCTGTCTCAAAGACAAAAAAAAAAAAAGTGGACACAAGGAGACGCTTGTAAATAACCAGCCTATAAACTGGTTATCACTCTTAGGAAGTAGAAATTGATCTACCAAAGTCGAAATGCAATCTTTCTATTCCAAAGACAAAAAATTACTTAGAAATGTTCTAGGTATTTGCTTTTTATGTACCCAGGCTTATTATATAAATAATGGAAAGCCAAATATGCACAGAATGGACTCCTACAGCAGGTAGCAAGCCACTTTCTACACAATGACCAAAATGCATCAATGGTGTTGCCTGAGGGTGTGGAAAAAGCACTGAGAAGCCAAACGCCAGGACGAAACCCACAACCAATAGGACCCAAAGCCACGGGTGCCAAACCAGCAGGGTCAACCGTGCCTCCAGAGGAAGAGCATTCTCAAAATGGTAACAAAATAAAGAACACACAGAAAATGTATCAGTTATTTAATCAGGTTCTTAGTAAGAAATTTAGAACACTAATTTATGAGGATAAACTCCATTTGTCAGAGCAAAAACAGATCGCAGGTAGCCCCGGAGCTGAGGAATGGCTTTGATTTTTGCCAAAATCTGTGAGTCCACCGCTTTCTGATCCACCTTGCGCTGCTCTGAAATCTGGTATCTCTACACAAAGAGAAAAGGCAAACATTCAAAAACAAGCACAAACACCAAGTGACTCAGCGAAGAACAAATCCTATCTCATAAATATTCATCACCAAGGCTATCTGGAGCCCAATTAAAGGCAAATTTACCACCCTTCCCTTAGAGCTGTGAAATAGCAACCGTCTTTGTATGAGAAAAGTAGGTTTCTTATTTTCTCCACTTTAACACATATTGAGGATAAATAAGAGCATATTTCCAATATAACAGGATGAAATTGCTAGAGGGTTTCCCTAAAAATCTTAGGATTCTGTGCTAACCTTACCCTCCATAAAAATTACTGAATACATGCTTTTTTTGGAGTGTTTCCCCGACCAGGAATCAGAACCTAACTTAGGATCTTGTGCACTGAGGCAAAGCACTGAGCCAAAGCCACATGCCTGAGCCCCAAATGACTTTAACATTCTTGAATACTAAGTGTTCCAGGCAGGCACTCAGTGCCTTTTACTTTTGAGCAATCATGCTCAGCCCTCCTGATCTAGAAGGACAGGACGGAGCTGTACCTCTTTCTCAGTGTCAAAGATCTCGCCCTCCTGGTGTCTGGGTTTCTGCAGCTTCTTCTTCTTGAAGTAAGCATCAGTGAGGTGCTTAGGGATTTTCACTTTGCTGATATCAATTTTTGTAGATGTGGCAATGACAAATTTCTGGTGTGTTCTTCGTAGAGGAACACGATTAAGGCTAAGAGGCCCTGAGGAAAAAAATTGAGTGAGTTAAAAGAAAATTCTAATAATAGAACAGGAAATAGCCCTGATTCAGAGAAATCTCAAACTGTGCAGCACCTGGAGCAACCCAAAATCTTCATTTGTTCACATGGCCGCCAGATCTTTTTTAAGAACCAGGTTGGAAAAAGGCAGTCACTTATACAGGCTGGTCTCACAGGTCCCTGAAACATAGTACTGCTTGTCTGAAAGCAAAATTCCCTCTTCATGTATGCTTAGACTTTGTCCTGATGGCCAAGTGACAAAATAATTACAAGTTTATGCGGGATGATTTCCTTGGGAAGTAGCCAATTACTGGGTATTTTAGCCGGTAGCAACCTCACATTGTGTTTGTTACACAAAACTGAAATACCCAACCCTATGCAACCCTCAGGTACACAAGGCAATGAAAGGGGGGGCTCAGCAAGCCAGGCATGGTGGTGCACGCCTGTAATCCCAGCACTTGGGAGGCTGAGGTAGGAGGATCAGTGTGAGTTTGAGACCAGCCTGAGCTACAGAAATGAGCTCAAGGCCAGTCTGAACTGCGTAGCGAGACCCTGTCTCAAAAAGACAAGAAAGACAAAAAAAGAAAGGGGTCTCAGCAGCTCTTGGCATTAAGAAGCTTCAACGCAGGGGACAGTAACTGTCTATAAGGGTTTAAAGGCTTAAGTTGTGCCAGGTGTGGTGAGCACGCCCATGTAATCCCAGCTACCTAGGAGGCACAGGCAACAGGACAAGTTCAGGGCCACCCTAGGCAACTTAGCAAGACAGCTTCAAAAACAGAAATTGATTAAAGCCCCAAGTTTCAAAGATAATAGCTAGTAGGGCATCATGGCACACACCTGTAATCCCAGAATTCAGTAAACAGGCAGGACAGCTTAGAGTCCAGGGCCAGCCTCAACCACACAGCAAGAACTGTACTCTGTTGCCAAATTCCATCCATCCACGAGAAATAAAAAAAATAAAAAAACTAAGGATTTTCTTACCAGTCACAAGTAGCAAGCCACTCTCCAACTGCTTCAGGAAGACCACTCTCTGAAAATTAAATGCAGTAATTTTTAACCACAATTAAATCTGACCATAATCAAATCCATAAGCACCTAATTTCTTCTTGCATGTTGCTCAGTAGTTTCAAAAACAAATCACACTACCCACTGAAGAAGGGAATCAAATACAAACTTTTGGGGCAAATGGACCCATGTTGTTTACTGTATAACCAATAACAGAAAATGGTTGTCATGAATTAAACCTGGTACTTGAAACAAGATCCTTCCCAATACGCTACACAACACGAACACAGTCAAGTCCTCCAGGAAGCTGCTGCCCAAGCCCTGCCGGGCAAGGCTCTCTGCTCACCTTGCCTCTGTGACGCCCGGTGAGGATGATCAAGACAGTGCCAGGAGTAATGCTGGATCGAAGTTTCCTCACATGCTGACTGAAGGGTTTCTTGCCGTGGCTCAAGAGCTTTCGGGGCACATCTTCAGTAGGGTAGTATCTAGGCTGGAGAGAGCAGGTGGATCCCACTTTAAGTCATTAGGCTCAGGACAGCTGCTTGATTGTCAAAGAAATCTTTGCTATACAGCTTGTTTCATTTTTGTTTTGCTGGTACTGGGGATTAAACTTGGGACCTCGTGCTTGCCAGACAAGCACTTACACCTCTGAGCTATATCCCCAGCCTTGCTGTACAACTTGTTACTCACTTAAAACTGGGGGGATAGCTCTGTGGTGTAAGTGCCTGCCTGGCAAGTTCAAGGTTGTGTTTGAACACCGGTCTCGCAAAAAAACAAAACAAAAACAAACAAAAAAAAACAAACAACAACAAAAACTCACACTTTGCACTACTGTCTTTTCGTTTTTCTTAAGTAGACTTAAAATTTGAAGATGCTTCTGCATCTTCTATGTGCAAAACAGGACGTAAATAACTTAACAGGAGACAGCACCAAGTTTATAAACTAAGGGTAAAGATGAATCTCAGGGAGGGCAGAGGAAGCTACCTTTCTAAAGCCAAGTACACCCTCAGGTCTTGCTAGATACTGACTCCTCTAGCCTAAGCTCCTTCAGAAAAACATGCCTTAGCATATAATCCCAGCACCTGGGAGGATGAGGCAAGAAGACCACCTTGAATTTGAGGTCAGCCTGAACTGTACAATGAGATCCTGTCTTAGAAACAAAAAAGCAGGGGGGGCCAGATAGCTCAGTTGACTGAAGTGCCTGCTTAGGCAGAGTGTAGGAACTGGGGTTTGATATGCCTGGCACCACAGGCCATGCCAGCCTCACCCCTGCACTAAGAAGTTTGGAGACTGGATAGCACACACCTGTAATCCCAGAGCTTGGGAGGCAGATAACAGGACAATACTACGAGTCCTATCTGTGTAATGATCTGTATGTAGTCCGATCTATACTAAACACACATACACATACAAGCACACACAAAGCACTATGCCTGATATACATTTTATACCTTAAAAACAAAACTAATCAAATCGAAGAAAACAAAAACAAAAGATAACACAGCTTCTCTTGCAATTCAAAAAGATGCACCATGTCTTTACCACTAAAGTGGATCTTCACAGTAAAGCACCTTATTCCTGTTTTATCCATGAAGGAAAACAAAACTGCACCAAAGTAATTAGCAGCGATAGTTCATATAGTGTTAAAAGCACATCAACAAGTGATTAGAAGAACTAATCACAGGTGTTGCATGCCTGTAATCCCAGCATTCAGGAGACTGAGGCTGACTGCTGGAAGTGTAGGTCGCCTGGGGTACACACAATAAGGTCAAGACCAGCTTGAACTACACAGTAAGACCCAGTCTAAAAAATACCTTACTACTGTATCTCACAGTATCTTGGGGGGGAAGGGGGTGCACCAGGAATCAAACTCAGGATCTTGTACTTGCCAGGCAAGCACTTGTGCTGCTGAGCTATATCCCAAGCCCTACACTCCACAACAGGGAGTATTTTCTGCTTTGTGGGCCCCATACACACTAGGCAAGCACTTCTCCATGAACAACCCCAGCCTTATCAGCTTAGCTCTAACTAAACCACAGCATTACTATGCTACCTCACTTTCACCACAAACTTCAACAAAAATGAAGCTCAGAAAAGAAACTCAATTTACTTAAGGCTAATTTTTTTTTTTTTTTTTTTTTTGAGTGTCTCACTATGCAGTTCAGGCTGACCTTGTGCTCACTTTTGTAGCCCAGACTGGTTTCAAACTCGCACTGGTCCTCCAGCCTCAGCCTCCCAAGTGCTGGGATTATAGGCCTGCACCACCATGCCTGGCTGTATTTTTTTTAAAAAAACTTTATGTTATGGCCAGCTCAGCCTGCCCTGGGGGTGGGGCTGGCGCAGCATGTGGTGCAGGGTGGTGGAACTGCAGTCCCTGAAGTTGCCTAAGCAGGCACTTTGGACCACTGAGCTATCTCACTGGCCCTAAATGCTGTATTTTAAAGCCAAGTTGCAAATTCCTCTGAGAGCTGGGCCCAGGATTATCTTCCACCTTTCATTAGCGTATCTCTATTCAATAGAAACATAGGAGAATGCAAAACATTTTCAAAGCAGTGAATCTTAAGCTGAAAACGTACTACAAGAGTCTTCCAACTCTTACCATTTTCCGAAGCTTAACCACCCGGGTACCCCCATTCTTGTCCCCACCGACTGGCTTTGTCATGGTAGCAAGAACTTTCTCCTTCTTTTTCTTCTCAACCTACAAACACAAATGCATCACTGAGTCAGAGATAACCAAGTAAAGGTGAGAAATAATTTGCAGAAACTCCTCTCTTTACCTTTGATTTAGCAGCTGTGTACTTTCTCTTGTACAGAGCCTTTCTGGAATACATAGCAGATCGGGAGTATCTACCAATTCCTCTGACCAGGACAGGATTTCGGCTGCAGTGGGGCTGCCCCTTCCTGGACTTTTTTGCCTTCTTCGCCTTACTCTTTTTACCAGCATCACCGGTAGAAGCCTTCTTGGCTTCAGGTTTCTTTTCTTTAGTGTCTGGCTTCTCAGTTTTTTCACTCGCCATCTATCAAAAAGGAGAGGGGGAGGAAAAAAAAAAAAAAAAGCATTTCACTAACCATCCCATAATAAGGCAAAGCTAAAGCTGTCCACGGATCGGCTGAGCTTCCTTACAAGCTTTCTCGCCTTAAAATATAGGCCTCCAAAATTGCAGATCTCTGCCCTACTTTCCAGTTTAAAGTACTTAATTACTTTTATCTCCCCAACGCATTAGGAATTAAGGGTTTGGAAATATCTTAGTGGGCTTTTAGTAAATATTTAGCAGAATTCGACTGTTTTGCGAAATTAGAAACCATCAGTCGTTCAACAGTCTCCCAACCTAGGAAGCCGTCTAGAAATTGCAACCGATTACTCTAAAAGCCTTTACTCTTAACTTTAAGATCACGGCCTTATTCAAGAAATTAGGTTTAGGGTAATCGGGATACAACCGGTCCAAATTCTCAAGACTTTACATCAACTCGAACGCGACTTCCGGTTGGGGACGTGGGGAAGCGAGAAGGTAGTTTTTGGCTTGTGCCACAAATTCCAACGTGGCTAAGACAAGCTCGGAGACGTATTCTAAAACCTGGACTCAGGATTACCGAGCAGGCGATGTCGCCTCCCCCTCTAGCCTTGTCAGCTTGCCGTTGGCGTCTCTCTCAGAAACCGCGCGTCCTGCCAGCCAAAGCCGGTAGCGAGCAGCCGGAGCCTCTACGCACTCCCATCTCACCCTCTGCTCCCCGTCGTCAACCCAGACGAAAGAAATAACGCATACATGAGGCCTCTCAGATAGCCCTGGTTTTTCCAGCACTTGTAGGTGACAACTTAAACTCCTCTGATTTCGGATGCCGAAGGATTTGGTTCTTGTAAGACACTCTCGCACAGAGACCCGCCATTCTTACCTTGCAAGATGGGAAAGAGAACTAAGTTTCCGACTTCCGGTCTATAAGCCATGACGGGAAGCGTCTAGTTTGACTTCCTTCCGGATCAGGAGCATCATGGGAAGCGTAGTTTTTCTTTGCATCATGGGCCCTGCTTACCGTTATCAAGTAGATAAGAACCTTTCGTGTTATTGTTTTATTTTTGTTGTGACACGCGCCTGTAATCCCAGCACTAGAAAGGCTGAAGAAGGAGGATCAGAACAAATTCAAGGCCAGCCTGGGCTATGTAGTGAAACCTTGTGTCAAAACAACACACCACAATTAAAAAAAAAAAAAAATTCATTTTTAAGAGCCACTGGTCTCCATGGTAGCATGCGTGTCTAACATGCTTGAGGCCCTGGTTTCAACACCTAGTAACAGGGAAAAAAGTCACTGGCTTTTTAACACTGATATTTAACCTTCAAACTTCTAAAAGATCAGGTACATGGAGGGGAAATAATTTCTCAGTAATTCTCAGGTAAAAAACAAATTTTAGATTCTTTTTTTTTTAAGGTTCTTCTTTGTAGTAAAACAGAATTGATTGATTGATAGATGGAATTCAAGGATTCTGTAGCTCTGAGCCCCATTCCAAATCTTTTATTTTTTTATTTCAAGACAGGGACTCACAATATAGTTCAGGCTGGCCTCCAATTTGTGATCCTCCTGCCTCAGCCTAAGATATTTTTAAATTGTAAAAATTCTCCTCGTGTTTCTTCTATTTTTTCCATTTGGTCCTGGCTGCCCAATGAGGCAGGTAGGAAGCACCAAAACACCTTTTTCTTGCCTCTCTATTGGAAACTTTGCTGAAGACAGTAACTGCTTCAGATCTGTCAAATAAATGCACAGATCAGAAAAATCCTCAAAGTATTTCTGAAACCAATTTAAGTGACTTTTTTATTTTATTTATTTATTTCTTTTGCGGTACGGGGGATTAAACTCGGAACCTTGCACCTGCCACACAGGCAAGTATATGCTTAGGAGCTATCTCCACAGCCTTTGTTTGTTGATTTTTTTTTTTTTTTTTTTGAGACAGGGTCTTGTTATGTAGTTGAGGCTGGCTCAAACTCGTGCTGATCTTCCTGCCTGCTTCAGCATCCCAAGTGCTGGGATTGCAAGTGTGTGCCACAACTCCCAGCTAACAATTTGTTTTGTTTTTAACAATAGCAGAGTTATATTAAAGACAGGAAAAGAAACAGGGTCTGCAGAGTGAGTCTGCACCAAGGGAAAGTAGAAAGTGAAGTATATCCTATAGTCCGGCGTTGTGGCACATACCTGCAATCTCAGTACTCAGTAGGCTGAGGGAGGAGGATCGCTGTGCGTTCAAAACAAGATTTTTTTTTTTTTTCTGGTACTACGGATTGAACTCAAGACATTGTGCCTTCCAGGCAGGTTCTTATGCCACTGAGATGTATCCACAGCCCTACTGCAAATCCTAGATTAGCCTGGTCTACATAATGAATTCAAGGCCAGTCTGAACCATGTAGAAAGACCCTGCCCTCCCTCAAGCACACCTAGCAACATGAGGGTGGGCCACCATGAAAGAGAAAACACAGTGGTTTAACACACCTTTGAACATGGTGGCGCTTGCCTGTAATACAATCTGGAGGATGAGGCAGGAAGATCCTTGGGAGTTTGGCACCAACCTGGGCTACAAAGTGAGCTCAAGATCAGCCTGAACTGCATAGTGAGACCCTGTCTCAAAAAGACAAAATAGGTAAGTAAATAAATAAAGTAACACCTTTAATTTTGCTAAGGGCATTAGAAACACTAAAAAGTTGAATGTGTGAGCTGGGCATGGTGGTGCATGCCTGTAATCCCAGCTCTTGGGAGGCTGAGGCAGGAGGACCAGTGTGAGTTTGAGACCAGCCTGGGCTACAAGAGTGAGCTCAAGGCCAGCCTGAACTGCACAGCAAGACCCTGTCTCAAAGAGACAAAAAAAAAAAGTTACGTGGGTATGCCTATAATCCCAGCATTCTGGGAGGCTGACGGAGGAAGACTGAGTTTGAGCCCATCCCGGGTTCAATCCCTAATAGCAATGGGGAAAAAAATGATGCACTGTGAAGCTTGCTTAGCATGCCTTGAATTCGCTTTGATCATCCTGCTTCAGGCTCCAGAGTGCAAGGGTTACAGTTTACTGCAAAGATAAGACAGAAGAACAAATTCAACTCCAGCACCAGGAGGCAAACGGCCAAATCTTCTATGATGCACAAAATTTCATAGGACAACTTCTCTGGAGTCTTCTTCAAAGAAATAACATAAAAAAGGTTGTTGAGCATGTGTGAGGCTCTGTGTTCAGTCCCAACCCCACCCAAAATAAATAAATAAATAAATAGCTGATAAATGAAGATGAAAAAAGAAATATTTGCTCAGATCAAAATTTAAAGGCCAGGGAGATAGCTCAGTGGAAAAAGTGCTTGCCTGCCAGGTGCACAAGGTCCCGAGTTTGATCCCTGAAACCACCAAAAAATAAAAAATAAAAGAATTGTTATTATGTTTTGAAAAAGAACATAACCCTTTTCTGCTTCTCAACGCTTAAAACAACATGTGTAGTGTACACAAATAGTGTATAAAGGAAATAAAGGAGAAAAATTCTATCAGGAATTTTAACCAGCTAAATAGTCCCAAATATTTGTTAAATGATCCAGCCACTGATACAAAAGCAAAACTGAGCCCCCTCTTGTGTTTTGTTTTGGTATTGCAAGAGTCATGGTTCCTGAGTTCAACAAAATAACGTCAGTATATTGGTTACAAAGGGAACATTGTTAAGCACCTAGGTTTTTTTTGCTGTTGTTCACGGGTTTTTTTTTTGTACCGGGGATTGAACTCAGGATCTTGCACTTACTAGGCAGGTACTTATTCTACTGAGCTATCTCCCCAGCCCAAGCATCTGGTTTTGTTGCGCATAAAATACTCTGACAGATTTTTTTTTTTCCTTACTGGGAATTGAGCTCAAGACCTTGCACTTGCCAGGCACGCTCTTATGTCACTGAGCTATCTCCCCAGTAGTAAAATATTCTTAAATTTGTGCTCCACTTTTATTACAAAGCACATATTTTTGCAGAGATTAACCACGCTTACCACCAAGTATGGCAAATTTCAATAAAACATCCTTCTGAGGCAGGAACTTAAGATGAACACAGAGACTCGTTTATAATGAAGGGTTTATCTTAGGTCACACATATTCTTGTACACACATATACTCATCTGTCCTATTCATCTCTGTGCCACTGAAATACAGAAAACAAGTCCAGTAGGCAGTTGTGCCGCAGGCTGGGCATTGCCTGTGTTGTATGCAAGCTGGATATGGTGGCCCATACCTGTAATTCTGCACTTAGGAGGCTGAGGCATGAGCAGGAGGATTGCTGAGTTCAAGGCCAGCCTGGGCTACATAGTAAGTTCAAGACCAGGAGGAACTGTGCAGTGAGACCCTGTCTCATCTAAAAATGATAATAATAATAATAAAATATAAATAAATAAATAAAAATAGGATGGTACTGACCATATTGATAAGACCTCCTCCCTAAGTATTGATGTCAAGGTCAGTATGGTGATTCAGTTGCTCAATAACTTTCTCAGAAGGAAGTTTGTGGAAGTCCTTTTTTTTTATGGAACAGGGAATTGAACTCAGGACCTTGCACTTGTCAGGCAAGCACTTGTTCCACTGAGCTATCTCCCTGGCCCTGGAAGTCCTTTTTTGGGGGGGTACAAAAATAAAGCAAAAACCATCTCTCAAACCCTGGAAAATAAGGGCTGGTGAGATAACTTAGGAGACTAAGTGCATGCTTTGGCAAGTACAAGGAGCAGGGTTTGACCTCTGGTCCTACATGCCCTGCCAGCCCACCCCTGCGCTCGCTGAGCCAGCCAACTGTGTTCAGGTGTGGTAGCACACACCTGTAATCCCAGCACTGGGAGGGCTGGAAACAGGAGGATCACTATGAGTCTGAGCTGCATAGTGAGCTCCTGAACCAAATACATAAATGAAAAAAATTAAATTTAATCTATATGTATAAATGCAGATATAGACAGAAATACACACACATATACATGTGTGTACAAATATAAATATATTAATATTTTTTTTAATTTTATTTATTTGTTTGCTTGTTGTGTTTGTTTGTTTCTTTATTTATTCATTTTGTGGCTGGCTCAGCCTGCCCTGGTGGTGGCGCTGGTGCAGCATGTGGTGCCGGGGATCGAACTGCAGTCCCCGCAGTTGCCTGAGCCCTCCCAAGCAGGCGCTTTAGACCACTGAACCATCTCGCCGGCCCAAATATATTAATATTATGAACCCATGAATACATACACGTTTGTTTGTTTATTTATTTATTTATTATGAACCCATTCAAAAAGTAAACCTGAAGTCAAATGTAGTGGTGTGTGTTTGTAACCCCAGCACTCAGGAGGCTGAGGCATGAGAATCACTGTGAATTCAGAGCCAGCCTGAACTACATAGTGAGACCCTGTCTCAAAAAAAAAAGCTTAAACAAATAAATAAATAAAAGTAAGCTAGATAGATGGGTGCAGTGCACCCCTCTCTAATTCCAGCAGATTGGGGGAGACTAAATCCCTGAGGCCTAGGTAATTTAGCAAATAAAAAAAAAATTTAAGGAGTTGGGGATGTACTTCTGTGTGAACATCCTGTGCTCCATCCCCAGTAGTATTAAATAAACAAAACGTAAACAGTAAACTAGACAGCCAGGTACAGCAATGTGTTCCTGTAATTACCTGAGAAGCTACTTGGGAGGTTGAGGCAGAGAGATGTTAAATGTCAAGATCATCTAGACAATTTAGTGAGACGCTGTCTCAAAATGAAAAATCAAGTGGTTTGACATCATTCTCCAATAAAACACACACACACACACACACACACACACGAATGCACACACACATATGCACACACACAGACATGTGCAGATACACAAGCATAAAAAAATCATCCTGACTGGGCAGGGTAGTGCATATGTATAATCCCGGCACTCGGGAAGCTGAGGCAGGAAGATCAATATAAGTCCAGCCCGAACTGCACAGTAAAATCCACCTCAAAATGACGTACACAAAAAATCAACATGGTAGCTTATACCTGTAAGCCTAGTACTCTGGGAGGCTAAAGCAGGAGGAGGATCTTGAGTTCAAGTCCAGTAGCAACTACACAATGAAAGCCTGTCCCATGAAACTCCAAACCAAAAACATCCTTGTATGTGTTATGTATGTGAGTGAGCGTGGGGTGTGTGTGTAGTTGTAGGAGTCCAGAAAAAGTGTGGAAGTACACAGCCCAAACCATTAGCACTGATGGGGGGTGGGATTAGGAGGACGGGGACACGGACAAGAAACTTACTGTTTCTATTTGGCTTGATGCAAGAAAACTGTATTGTTCTCACAGCTGAAAACATTCTGCTAAAATATCTTTGGTGAATCTGTCTTGAGCTTACTATAAGCCAGGCGCAGTGCTAGGCTTTGGGCATGTGCAGGTGAAGAAGACAACGTCATGGTCTTGAAAGGAGCTTGTCAGCTGCGGCGAGAGGCGGAAGGCTGAGCCATCAGTGATGGTGCAATGTGCCTGGGGCAGATAGGCAGCCCCCGGAGCACAGGAAGGGGCCCTCTCTTTTATTTTCAGAACGCGGTCAAGGGTCGTGTGCCAACATTCCTGCGAAGAACTGCTAATATTGGAGGCCAGTCTTGCATGACATTCTGTTTCTAGGTGAAGGACAGTGTGAAGAATATGCTGGGCCAAAAGAATTAAATTTTGAGAGCTAGGCATAGAGGCACACGCTTGCAAGTCTGAGGCAGGAAGATCACTGCTGTGAGTTCAAGGCCAGCCTGTGCTGTACAGGGAGACCCTGTCTCAAACAAAAAAAAACAAAACAAAAAAAATCAAACAGAAATAAACTTTGGAAGGCAATGAATGGAGGAACAGCAAGACACCTTTTGGAAGCTGACAAATTGTCTGAGGATACTGGCAAGGGTGATATTTGATTTCCAAGGGAAGGGTTCCAGTTTAATTCTCCAGGCTTTGAACTCCTTCATGCAATAGGGGAGTGACAGAATTCGACTTGTGTTCTGAATCATTCTGGCTACAAAGGGTACAGAATGCAGGAAAGTCTGTGAATTGACAGGTAGCCCTGATTCGGAGCTTATGGTTTGACGAAGAGGCAAATTAGCATCTCTAAAGCACAAGCTTGGACAGGGCGTGGTGGCAGACTCCTGACATCCCAGCTGCTCAGGAGGCTGAGGCAATTTAGCAACACCCTCTCTCAAAACAAAAAAGGGCTGGGGGTACACAGG
>PVKN010020657.1:0-15850 GCA_004027915.1 Capromys pilorides
GAAGATTTCAGAAGATGGAAACATACTCCCTGCTACTAGACAGAAAGAACTAACATTGTGAAGATGGCCATACTCCTTAAATTGTTATACAGATTTAAAATGATACCTATCAAAATACCATCAACATACTTCACAGAATTGGGAAATTAATTTCTAAAATTTATTTTGAACCAGAAAAGACCTAGAATAGCAAAGAAGATCCTGAGCAACAAACATAAGACAGGAGGTACTACAATTCCCAACCTAAAATTATACTACAAAGCTATTGTGATAAAATCAGCATGGTATTGGCAAATAAAATAGACCTGAGGGCCAATGGAACAGACTACAAGATGCAGAAGCAACTACAAACATTCAGTCACCTTATCTTTGACAAAGGGGCCAAACATGTTTACTGGAAGAAAAATAGCCTCTTTAACAAGTGGTGCTGGAAAAACTGGCTCTCTACATGCCAAAAACTAAAATGTGACCCAAGTCTATCACCATACACTAAACTAAAGTCGAAATGGATTTAAACTCTAAATATTAAAACGGAAACACTAAATCTCCTGGAAGAGAAAGTAGAAGGAAATCTTGAAGACATTGGGGTAGGCAAACAGTTCATGGACAAAAATCAAAACGCAAGTGTAACACTTGAAAGAATCATTAACTGGCTCCTCCTCTTGCTGAGAAATTTTTGCACATTGAAAGAAATTACCAACAGAGTGAAAAAACAACCCACAAATTTTGAAAACATTTTAACTATTAAAGTACTCAGACAATGGTCTTCTATGTAGAATTTATATAGAAATAAAATCCATTAGGGTCCCAAAATTCAAAGACCCAATCCAGAAATGGGCATCTGCGATGAACACACACTTCTCAGAGAAAGAAATTCAACAAGCCTATAAATGCATGAAGAAATGCTCTGCATCTCTAGCCATTCATGAAACACAAATCAAAACAACACTTAGATACATTCTCTCCCCAGAAAGAATGGCTACCATAAAAAAAAAAATCAGTGAATAACAAATGTTGGAGTGGCTGTGGGGAAAAAGGAACCCTTCTCCACTGCTTGTGGAATGCAGACTAGTGCAACCATTATGGAAATCAGTGTGGAGACTCCTTAAAAAATTGGACTGGAAATCTCATTCAATCCAGCTATCTTCTTACTGGAAATTTTCCCAGAAGAGCTGAAATCATATCATAGTGATATTTGTGCTTCTATGTTTATAGCAGCATAATTTGTGATAGCCAAATCTTGAAAATAACCAAAATGTCTGCCACCTGAATAATGGCTGAAAAAGATGTGATGTCTTTATACAATGGAATATTACTCAGGTATAAAGAATGATAAACCTGAAGCTTTCTTATATAAGTGTATGTATCTTGAACACATATATGAAATAAAACAGACCTACATGTGTTAATATAGCATAGTCTCCCTAGTGTAAGAACTCAAAAGAAGAAACAAAAGTGGAAAGGCATAACACACCTGAATGAAAATCGAAGATTTAAGGATTAAACAATGAAGAGCCAGCAAGCAGAAAAGTTAGGAAACATGGCAAGAACAAAAGCACGCATTTATATACACAGAATAAATTAGACAATGGTCCTAAGAATCTCCAACAGGTTTTTGACACTGAGGATAGCAATGTGTGAGACTAAAACCATGCTTGGACTGCCTGTCCTTCTGGTCTTTTAGATGTGTGCTGTTTCTCATGTTATTTGAATTATTGATGTACTCTGTCTCAGGTAAATGTTTGTTTTAAAAAAAGAAACAAAAAAGGGTAATAAAAGAGAATAAGAGAGAAGAAAAATGCATAGGACTGACCTGCTACAATTTTGTATATGGTTAGATTTCTAAATTTCTGGGTAAAAATTTATAATTGTTTTTTATTACATTCTTTAAGGATTTATTAGAATATCAGTGATTGATGGAAAATACTGGTTCCATGTTAACTCTAAAGCATTTGATATTCAGAAAGGCAGTGATGTTAACCTCAAGTACCTATGTTGTAGAGTAATGGTATTACTAAGCTTCTCCTCTAGGGGGTAAACAACGTATGTTTGCCAACCAAAAATTAGAAAAAAAGAAGGGCTACAAGGATAGCCAACATTTTGTCCCTAGCCCTCCAAGATCATTGAGGACTCAGGAAATCTGTTCTAAAACATCCTATAACTCGGTGGTGCCCCACATTTTCTGTTCAAGGAGAGTATGGGGCCACAGAAGAAAGGGATGAATGATGTATAGTGTGCCTAAGGAGAGTTACCTACAGAAAAACTATTCTTTCAGGCTTTTACAGAGAACAAACTGGTCAAGCAATGGCCATGACTTATCCACATGGCTGACACTGACAAAAGTTCTGCAAAATGCTGTACATGGTTTCAAGGTAAATTCTGAAGGGATTTGACTGACCTTGTCAGATATAAAAATTATATGTTTTGTTATATAGGTCTTGCTTCAACTTGGCCTTATCCATCCAGCAGAAAAGTTTAATCATGAGGCATAAAAAGTAAAGCCAGATTAGTATACTGAGCTGTAAAAGGCTCAAGTCAACAGCTTCTGATATTGCCAGTTCTGCCAATAACCCACTACTATTATGGGATATTGCTCTATGTATACTACTTTCTCTTAGTTCAATGAGAAGAAATATTTGTACCAATAGTGTTTTAAAAAATTATCATGTCTGCATCTTGTACTCTGTATAATTACTTTGGAAACAACAATATGCATTGTATTAATTATTGTGGCTGTCTTAACATGTTTTGAAACTCTAACTGTCATTTCTTATTAAAAGTAATAAAATTAAAATTAAAAAATAAAAAAGGTTTTATAAGCAGCAATCTTAATTTATAAGCTGCACTGATAGGTCAGCAGAAATGCCAGATAAGTCCCCCACTCTCAGCTTCACTGTTAGCTATAAATTTCCTAAGCCCTTTATTCTTTCTTTCTTCTCCTACTGGGCAAAGGCTTGATTATGTAGAACAGTGATCAATTATTTCATACACACACACACACACACACACACACACAAGTTGAGTGCAGAGACTTCTCTAGCTGAAACCCAGGTGTCCACAGGAGACTGAACAAACCATACAGAGGCTCACTTTGGGGCAACACCATGCACCAGGTCATGCTATCCATTGGTGTTTAAACATGCAAATGACTTGAATGGTTGATGGAAAGACTCTGTATTTCCACAAATTAAAGAATATTAGCACCATAAGCAACAGGTTGTACTCACTGGTTTAAAACAGTAAAAGTCCTTGAACAATTTCAGGCTCCATGTATCATAGGATAATGGAGCCACTCACATGTGTTGGCTACTTTCACCTAGAGCCTCAAGGTGTTGTGAATTGTATTCTCACTTGTCTTCAAGGTCCTGATGGCTTGACTTCAGACTGTAGCTCTGCTATTTTGCAGAACTTGGACAACTTGCTTGACTCTGTCACAGCAGATATTACCATGACAGGCAGCAGAGCGATGCCTGTCTCCTCAGATAATTTTGAGAATTGCATGCACTACTACTATTGAGGTGCTTAGCATAGTATTTGGTGCTTAGTAGGAACTCAAGAAGTCTCAGCCACAATTTTATGTCACAGCATTTATTTTCAGATGCAGAAGGCATTATGCGCTTGTTGTTTACTTTTTGGACTCATCATTAGTTATCATCCTACCAATAAATGAGAAATAAATATCAGGAGACAAAAATTTTGAGAAAGAATACATACTTTCCTTGAATGTAATGTAAAATTTTGGGTCTGAGACAAAGATGAAATTATCAGTTCATTCTTTAAAATTGGAATTTTGCATATAACAGATATAAAATATAATATTTGTTCAATGCTAAGATGAACTTTTTCTTTTAATAATCTTCAATTCATGAAATGAGTCACAACAAATAAATATATTCTGTGTCACCCATTTTAAATGTTTTTGAGATTAAACTTGTATTTGAGATCACAAGATTAAGAATGACAAAAAAATTTAAATATAAAGACATGTAATTCTTATGTGCACACATATGCTGAATACCTCCATTCATGTATTTGTGTACATGCATGTTTTTAGAGTAGCTTGATTCAGGGCTGAGGAGTTAGCTAAGCAGTAGAATGCTTGCCTAGCAAGCTGGAAGCCATGGATTCAGTCCTTAGCACCAAAGTCAATATAAACCTCTACTAAAAGGCAATTACAGGGCTGGGGAGATAGCTCAGTGGAATAAGTGCTTGCCTGGGAAGTGTAAGGTCCTGAGTTCAATCCCTGGTACTACCAAAAAAAAAAAAAAAAAAAAAAAACTATAAAAGCAATTACAAACAAAAAAGAAAAAAAGTAACTTAATTGATAAAGAAAGACATTGATAAGTTTGGCCACATTAACATTGAAAGGCTTGATGTTCAGAAAGACAGTGATGTTAAGCTCAAATACCCATGTTATAGAGTAATAGTAAGCTTTTCTTCTGGAGGGCTAAAAATATAAGTTCACAGACCAAAAATTAGAGAAAAAGAAGATAAGGACAGCCAATATTTTGGCCCTAGCCCTTCAAGGTCAGTGAGGACTCAGGACAGAACAGAACCTGTACTTTAACAGCCTGTAATTCAGTGGTGTCCCTAATTTTCTGTTCAAGGAGATTATGGGGCCATAGATGAAAGGGATTGAAGGTGTATAGTGTGCCTAAGGAGAGTCATCTAGAGAGAAAACATTCTCTCATGCTTTCACAGAGAGCAAACTGGCCAAGCAATGGCCATGACTCATCCAGATGGCTGACACTGGCAATAGTTGTACAAAGAATTGTACATGGTTTCAAAGTTAATCCTGAGGGAATTTGACTGACCTTGGAAGATTCAAAAGTTCCATGTTTTTTTATACAGTTCTTGCTTTAACTTTTCCTTAATCACCCAGCAGAAAAGTTTAACTATGAAGCATAAAACATAAAGCTAAATTAGTATGTTGAGCTATAAGAGACTTAAATCAACAGCTTCCAATATTGCCAGTTTCACCAGGAACCCACTGCAATTATGGAATATTGGACTATGTATATGACTACTTTCTCTTAGTTCAAAGAGAAAAAATTTTGTTTTACCAATATCAATTAGAAAATTTGTCACGTCTACACCCTGTGCTCTGTATACCTACTACAAGAACAACAATATGCATTGTATCAATTATTGCGAATGTACTACTACCATGTTTTGAAACTGTCATATTGTTATTTCTTATTAAAAGTAATAAATTTCTTTTCAAAAAACATTAAAAGGCATCTTAGTGAAAATGACAAGATCCTGGCACACCATGTCACACTTCACCTCCCACCTCTCCAGGGTGTGCTGAGAGGATTGAGACTGGGCATGGTGATGTGCACCTGTAATCCCAGCACTTGGGAAGCTGAAAATAGGAGAATCACTATGAGTTCGATCTACATAGTGAGACCATGTAAACCCTGTAGACCCTGTACTAAATACATTAAAAAAGCAAAATGCAAATGGTAAGACTAGCCACAAAATAGAAGATACAGCACATAAACTGAAAGACTTAGTCTTAGCTATATTTTTAAAATACAGATTAATAAGAAAAATGGGGAAAACACAGGAATGAATATTTCATTCAAAAAAAATGCAATCAGTGAATAAACAGATGAAGTCAATCCCATCAAAATCTTTGAAACATGATATTGCACTGAGATTCATGATGCAATTCAAAATGTATGTAAATTTTCAAAATTTTGACAAAAATTAAGAACTCGGAACAAGCCAAATGTTAACTAGGGTAAATCAGCTTTTTGAACATAATTTCTCTAATGATAAATCTCAGAGAATTTAATATGTTACATTCTATGACCCAGCAATTTTCTAGTAAAATAAAGACTTGCATCACTGCATCAGAGAAACACACGCAGGTGCTCCTGCATTGCAGCGCAGAATGGGAGCAGCTTGAGACATTTCGAAGGCCCATTCAGAGAAAAACGAACACGCAAATCACAAGACATCTTCCCCAGAAGATTCTGAATGAGTTACAGAAACACCATAGATGAATCTTAGTGATGGTGCTGGAGAAGAAAAAATTAAAGCAGATTTATGCCCATGCATCTTTTCCTTTTCTCTGCATGCATGTGGTGGGGTTATTTCAATAGAGATACTAGACATGAAATATGAAATAGGGCTTACCTCTGGAGTAAGAATAAAGTGCCAGAAAAGGCGCATACAATATTCCAGTTCTTGAGATAGATAGATGCACCCTGGCATTTTTACATTATGAAAGCAAGTAAGAAAGGTCCAAGCTTAATCAGAATATCAAAAATTAAGATTACTCCACTTCTAGAGAGCTAGGAAAGAGACGACTCCCTTGAAAAGTTTAGTTGTAAGTGGTTAATTTGCATCTATAGGCTTCACTCATTGCACTTGGTGTCATACTTAGTAACTTACGAAAGGCACCCCAGATGTCATTACTTCTTTCTTTTAGACTAAAGGGCAAAACTCAAGAAGCCACCACAGAAAAGAATTTCCTTTTAGATTTTACAGAATCTACTATGGCACTTGCTGCTTCACCAGAAGATAGATACTATTCCTGATGTCTTCAAAGATTTACCAAGTGATTGGGGAATTTGATTCAACAGCAGCCACAGCTCTTACATTTATTTCAGAAGCTCTAGGTGAGCATATGTGCTTTCCTCTCCTTCCGGCCAATGGTATTTATTTTGCAGTGGATTTGCTGCTGTACTTGAGCTGTGCTACATGTCACTAGTGACTGCAGAAACACTGAGGTCTTGCACTTCTGGCCCTGTCTTGCGCTTCCCCTGTTTTCTAATGAATATAAAGACACAGACCGTGTCAGTGAAGTCAGGTCATCCCTGGCCCCAGATTTCCTTCTAATATGTGTCTAGTTTTTTCCCTAATGCCCCATTATACCCTCTCAGTAGCCCAAAGCCTCCATAGGTTGTGAGACTAAATTCCACCATCAAATTTCGGCATATAAATGCATATTTCTGTGTGATGCAACCAGAGAAAATGGATAGCACAGAACAGTTGCCAAAATGAAGAGAAAGCCTCCGAAATTCATGAATATTCTAAATTCTGGTACCAAAAGAGCAAAATGATACTAAGAAGTACAGCTCTCAGCACATTACGCTTTGCACTGGGGTAATTTTCAATTTTATATCAAAGAATCTTATAACCAACCAAATTTCTAGCAACCGCACAAAGAATATAGAGTTGGAGGCATGGTAAATGCTGATGAAAATTTCATAGGCAAACAAATACTGACAACTTAATAAAGCCATAAATTGGAGCTTAATGTAAAGTATTCATATTTAGGGACTAACTCAATAAATGGAAGAGCAGAAATGTTCTCTCTGTGCAGAATGCTAAGCACATGAAACATCTTAGCAAACTGGTGATATCTAATTCAACTGAAGAGCCCACATGCTTCTAGTTTTTCCCATGGTTGCTCTGATGGGCGTGTTCTATGACTTGTCTGATTTTATGCTGAGTTTTCTAGCTCAACAGGAACTGTAGTGGGGTATAATGACTAGAAAATGGAGCAACGCATAGACGTCACTCTTTACTTGAGCAGTAAGCCCTCATTCTGTGCCTTGTGCACGCCATGTACTGTGCCAAATGCTGGACAGTAGGAACGTGCCCTGTGGGAAGATTTGCCCTCAGGTGGTTCACAGTCTTTGAGGAATGTAGCAAAGGAAAGAGCATGGGACCTTCAGGTGACATGTACTGTGTGGAGCGAAACACCAAGTGCTAGGACACTTAGGCAGTCCATGAACGCAATTTCCCAAAGTCGCCTGGAATCAAAGGAAGCCACACTCGAGGGAGGAACCCACAAGGCTCAGGGCTTCTCAGAATCAGCAAGTGTTGAGACTGGAGCTCAGGTCGAGGAGGGCAGGTTGAGCATTTGCTGGACAAGCAGTGGTGAGACCTTGAAGAAGCCAAGGTAACAAGCTTAGATTTCCCCCGACGGGCTATGGAGATCGTTGCAGGACCAGCCGCAGGAACCATCGCATTCGAGCTTCATGAAGACCACTCTAGTGGTTTTGAAATGAATGGATTGCAAGTCAAGGTGAGAGAAATGGGTTATAAAACCAGTGCAGGACTCCAGGTGTGGAGCGCTGATTCGGACTAAGAGAGCGGGGAAAAGAAAGAGACTAAAATCTCTTAAAAGATGGTTTCTTACTTAGCTGTCGGTGTAACTCTAAGAACAAAATAAAGCTTTAGTGTGGACACAGAAGAAACATTCTAAGTTTTACTTTATTTAGCAGCTACTTATGGGAAAGAGGCACAAAGTACCCTTCCTGAAATAGCAGAGGTAAGATATTTCACTTAAACATATGGATGTAGACACATATATTCATGCATACAGCATGTAATTTTATGTAATTAAAAACACAGTTTCTATGTAGTACAATTTATATGTAAGCATTTTGCAGTTATTGGTTGTAGACTATAGTAAAAACATTTTAAGACATTTGTGATTTTTGTTTGGTTTTGGACATGAGGTAACATAATAGAAAATAAGTTTCAACTTCAAAAATGTATTTGGATTTTTTCCAGTTTCAAAATCAATCATTGAAGCCTCAACAGATTAAAGCACCTGCTTAGGTAGATGCAGGGGCCAGGGTTTTGATCCCCTGGGATGCGGGACCCACCCCTACCCCCCCACTCCCCCACCCCACCCCCACTAGCTGAGACAGTGAGATTGAGACTGGGTGTGGTGGCCTACGCCCATAATCCCAGCACTTGGGAGGCTGAAAACAGGAGGATCACTAAGAGTTCGATCTAGTAGTGAGATCCTGAACACCCTGTACTAAATACAAAAATAAAATAAAATAAAAAATTAATCATCAGGAATAAATGGCCTTCATCAAAAAAAAAAAGTGTGAAAATGAACACTACCATTTATACATTGGTGGATCACCAGAATCACCAGAATGTTCTGGAACAGTGACACAGTCACACAATGATCTGCGCATTAAGATGCGCTGGGGAGACTACAAATTGCAAAGCCCAGGCTTCTTTCCAGATCTATGAAACTGACAGTTTCTTGGGATAGGACACAGACATGGGTACACGAAACTCTTCAGGCGATACCTAAGTTTAGAAAACCTCCGGTCTAGAACAGGAACTCAGAAGAGAACTGAAACTTCCCCTTGCATACTGGAGCTGGTACAAGTCTGCAGCCACATACTCAGGTGCATAAGACATCTTTAATTTTTTTTTATAGAAGTGGCTATCCTTTCTCTTTGAAGTCCCCTGCTCATCCAAGTCTTTCTCACTTCATCTTCACATTGCATTTTAATTGAAGCTGGATGTGGAGTTAATCAAGATTTTAAAAATCTAATACAAGAGAGAGAGAGAGAGAGACAGAGAGAGACAAAGAGACAGACAGACAGAGAGAGACAGAGAGAGAGAGAGAGAGAGAGAGAGAGAGAGAGAGAGAGAGAGCTTAGAAGGGAAAGGCATCCATCTAATCCTCAGCTAATATCAACTCCTGTTGGCTCCTGAGGCCCTGGATATGGCTCTTCTCCAGGTGCTCATGTTCGAGGTCCGTAGTGCAGCTGCTTCATCCCATCCCCAGAGCCTCCGGGGTCCCCAGCTTGCTGGTCACAGCCTCACTGCTTTTAGCCACAGCAGAAATTCTGCTTTTTCCTGTTGAACACTGAAGTGTAAGGGAAAGTGAGGCTCTAACAGTGCAGAACGGAACTATTAAGAATAAGAACCTCTGTTGAATACTATAACAAAGTACAAACCAAGGTACCTCTCTTTATCAATTGCCAGTTGTGCACAGGAATGTCTTCGTTTGCTAAAATTTACTTGGTTTGAATTATCATCAACCTTTCGTGATCATTTTAAGCTATGTGGACATTTTGTAATATTAAATTTTTATTAAAAATATAATCCATAAACCTATTTAATTAAATGCAGTCAGCTTCACTACTGTGCAGTATATTGACAGCTAACAACCAAGTTAGATGGTCCTGCCCATTTGTCCACTTTGGAGATTTCCCCATATTCCTTCAGGAAGCTTTCTGGACCATAGACGGCCCATTGCTGGCTTATGAGGCACCAATGTCAATTCTTAAGAAGAGACTTTTCATAAATATAAATCAAACTGATTTGAAGATAGGCCAATGTTTTGCAATATTTCTTCAGTTCCTATGTAAACCTTGATTCTGCATATATATTTTAGGACTGGGTTTCTAACATCAGAAAAGTAATCATCTACTGTTAAACTGACAACTTTATTTATAATGCAAGTCTATAATCACTGATGCATGATTTTCTTATTATTTTCTTGATCCCTCAAAAAACTAGATACCTCAGAATATCCATTCTTAAATCCTATTGCTTTTCTAAATCACATGCTAGTAAAAGATGCAAAAATCAGCTGGGATTTAATATGATTATGTCAGTTGGGTTAGGAAGTAATCAACATAAAACAGCAGCCCCCCCCCAAGAAAATTAACCTTTAAATGACTGTACAGGCAAAATGTATTTGCAGATTTAGGCAGAAACTAGAAAATAAGGTGAATTCAAAACAGTGATAGAGAAATGAGTGTTTATCTTTCAAATTTACCTGAATCTTTTAATGACTAATTTAAAGGATTGAGTACTTTAATAGTCTTTGGATGCTTATTATCCCAAATATAAACAGAACTGTGTCTTTGATCATTGGAATGCATTATCTCATGGTTTGAGTGAAGTTTCTTGAGCTCTTAATTAAAGCCCTGTCTTATCAGTCAGTAGAAAAAAACTATGACTTTCTATAAAGATTTTTTTTTCTATGCGAAAGTTAATGAATTGATATATTATGTTTGTACTCAAGCAGTGGAGTAGCAATATATGTGCATAAAAGCATTTCTCATTCATCAATAACAATACACCTCCACTAAACACTTCTCATTATGCATGTTTGCATTCCTAGTGGACTTGAAGCCATTTATGTGCCATATTATAGCCTATATGATTGCCTCTTATCTAGTTAGTAGTTTATGGCTTGATGTAGTATAATTGAACACTTTCAAGTTCTAACTGCAACTCTGAACATTGAATGCCCCTACATGGTGTCTGAAAGAGGAATTAAGGAGCTCTGAATAATAACAGACATGTGCAAGTCTGTTACCATTTTATTGAAGAGGGAATAAGCCACTCTTCCTGTTGGGATCAATTTTCCAGATGATCATGGATGGAAATGTTTTTCCTCTTTAAAACAAGCAGAAGGGTTGGTGAGAGAGCTCAGTGGGCTAAGAACCTGCTTAGGCAAGTGCAGGGACTATGGTTTGATTCCTGGCATCACATGCTGCACCGGCCCCACCTCTGGGCACACTGATCCAGCCAATGAGACTGGGTGTGGTGGTTCACACCTGTAATCCTGGTGTTGGGGAGGGTGAGAACAGGAGGATCACTACAAGTCTGAGCTGCGTAGTGAACTGTATTAAATATATAAGTTTAAAAAAATAATAATAAGTAAAAAATAAAATAAAACAAGCAAATTCCATGCCACATTCAGTAAAACCTAAAACGGTTTTTACAGCCACTGTGTAAGTGATATTTGGTCTATGAGCAGGAGGAATATTAGATGAATCACTTATTTTTGATTACAAGTAGATGGGCTACAGTTTCTGAATTTAAAATGCTCAAAAAAAAAAAAAAAACTTTGCTTTCCTCCTCTTAGCAAGAAGAAGATGAAAATTTAAGTTCAGTCATAAAAAAAGCTTCAGTAAATTTGAGGCCTGGAAAAATGGAAGGAAAAAAAAAAAAAAAAAAAAGCTCGGTTGCTAGAAAGATATTAAAAAGCAGCCTTACCAACAAGACAATAGAAATGGTGACTTGCGGGCATTTCCGTAACTAGGAAGACTGCATCATTTGCAGCCTCAAATTTGCAAAAGTGAAAGCAGGGCACACTGCTTAGGAAGGGGGAATGGCAGCCTCAGGTATTAATTTGCTGGAATTCATGTGACAATCCTCAGCCAATCCTGTGACAATCTTCAGCCAATTCGTGTGACAATCCTCAAACACACAGAGGCCCCTGTAGCCATGACTCAAGGGGGTCTGGCTACTGTTTCAACTGGCGGCAGACCTTGGCATCATTGCATTACTGGCTTAACAGCATGCAGAATGCTGTTCCATGGTCAGGAATTTTTCCCCACAAGTTTCAGAAGAACACCTAAGGGGCTGCATAGTGTGTGGAGCTGTGAGAGTGAACCCAAGATGCGGTGGAGACCCAGAAATTTGTGAAGTCCAAAACATGGAATGCCTTAATAAACTGAAGCAGCCAGGAGTGAACAGAGCTCACCCAATAGAGAAACCATGAAATTGGTCCCCCACCCCCCAAAAATGTTGTAGTGACAAAATTCCTTAAGCGTCTGAGTTCACATCTCACCAGCTGTCCATACAGGAGTTGTCTTACAGCTTTAAGGTGATTATTTCTATGTTGCTGTTATTGTCTTCTTAAAACAACCAGGGACTACATGTCAATATTTCTTACAGAAAAAAAAAAAAATCTCCAGAAAGAACTTATCGGGTAACTGGAAAATGTTCTAACAATGTACCTGGATTTTCAATTTACAACAGGTAGACAGTATTTGAACAACTCAAAGGTAGTGAACAGATTGAATCACTTTTAGCAATTTGAATATTGAATAAATTCCAAAGGGCTAAGGATCAAGCTATTTTTGCCTTTAGTATTTCAAATAAAGATTAAATTATTTTTTCTGGAAACTTGGCCCGAAGTACTGGAAAATTGTGTACTTTTCAAAACTGTATTCATTATAAAACGACTGGGCATTAGAATTACACCGATGTCCATAGCCAAAATTTTGGTAGCAGAGACTTTCTCTTCAAATCTTTCTCTGCAGTATTTAAATTCTTAAAAAGAGATACAACTACAGTTAAACATTATATATACAGGGCTTTGAGAAACAAGTTATAGAATTTCAATCTTGAATACAGTAGATATTTTCTAATCTTAGAACTGAGTTTTAGAATTCTAGTCTTGAATAGAATATTCACAGATTGTTATTACCACATTTAGCATTGACAAGTATTTTGTTTTATTTTATTTTTATGTATTTATTTACCTTTTTAATTTTTATTTTAATACAAGGTCTCGCTACACAGTTTGGATTCACAGTGGTCTTCTTGTCTCAGTCTCTCCATTGCTGCGATTATAGGCAGGTACCACCATGTCAAGCTTCCGGGCTTGCATGATGCATCCCGGTTCTGAGGCTGGCAGGGCAGGAAATATCAAGGATTGAACTTGGGACCCTGTACTTGCCAGCCAGGCACTTAGACTGCCAACTTATCTCTCCCACCTGGGACCAACATTTTAAACTAACATTGCCATCAACTGAATCAAAGAGAAACTAAGATTATATATAGTTTCTAAAAAGATGGCACATCCTACTAAATTATAATGCATATAATAAGTCAAAAGCTTGGGGCCAGGGAGATAGCACAGTAGTAAAATTGCTTATCTGGCAAGTGCATAGTGCATGAGTTCAATCCCCGGTTCTGCAAATAAATAAATAAATAAATAAATTTTAACCAACTAGCATGCTACCTGTAATTTAAATTTGATTTCAGTACACTTGAAATTGTCTTTTGTACAATGTACCTTCAGATGCTTTCCGAATTTGTTTTGGATTTTCATGTGCATGAGCATAGCCAAAACAAACTGCTTTACTTTCTTGACTCAAATAGAGCAATTGCTAAGGATAAAGACTACTGATTCTATACATAAAGAATTACCGATAATGCCTAGCAGGTTAGAGTTAAGATTAGGGTTAGTATACAAAGAAAATATACCTTTATGGGAGCCTTGTGTCGTGCAAAACATTTCAGTGGTGCCTTCTCTTCCCACAACATGTACAAGAAACTCACTCTCATCACTAGGGTCCCTAAACACTCTAGAACCACATCACAAGGTTAAACAAGCCTGTGCTTTACCACTACTGTTGGGCTGCTAAGTCCTGGCTCAGCTTACATTGACTCTGAAAGAACACACACTACTTGGGGGAGGGGAGGGATGCAGCATTATTTATCCTAGCAGTTGCTTTGGATTCTGAACATTTAAAATAAAAAACCCAAACTGGCACCTGTGTTATACAAAATGCATAACTACTAATGAAAACCTCATTTTTGGGGGGTAAAAAAAACTTCTGTTTCCCCAGTTGCACTGTTTGAAAGTGAATCTGTGTACCAGAAGGTTGTTCAGGATTATGAAATTTAATGCATTTTATCACAAGCAAATATAAACATTTTCAAGGAAAGCACAAGGCAAGAGACATGAAAGACCATATGTTTCCCATGCTCTCCATGTCAAAACAATACCATTCTCCAGGAAATAACTGCTAGTCATCTTGAAGTATTTTGCCAAATATCTTCCAAAAGTTACTTGGAAGAAAGTACAGTGCACTCCATGTACCATGTAATGGATAAAAATAGATTTCCCCAGACCAAAGACATTACATTCATGAATTGTTTTATTGGCCATAGCACTTTATAAGATTTCTGCATTTTATTGCTCATGAGTTAGTAGCAAAGGTAAAGATGAGATAAGAGAAAAATAGAGGCTTAATTTTCTGGAAAATGTTTCTCAACAAGCTGTGTAAACTCCTTTGAGTTCAACTGATACTCAGTACTCAACACTAGGCAGGGCATTTTTCCTTCCAATGCATTTTTCTCCTCCCAGTGTAGTACCAGGGATTAAACCCAGAGTCCTCACTCTGAGCTACATCCCAGATTCCCAGCATACAGTCTCGTTAGGCCACTAAGTTGTCCAGACTGGGCACAAACTTGTTATTCTCCTACTTCAGTCACCCAGAATTCTGGGATTACAGGAATGCATCACCACACAAATGCACCTGCTTGATGGGAAAGAAGGGGGAAAGTCCAGGGTGTGAAAGCATCCCCAGAAGCTGCTGAAATGGCCCTTGAGTCCCTACCAAGAGCTCAGCCCATGATAAGCAGTCAGTCCCTTTGCCAAGTGCCTGCCACTTGTCCAGTAGGCACCCGGAGATCTGCACCACTTCGGAGCCAGAACTCCCAGCCACTTCTGGTCACATACTCAGGTTCACTTGCTTCCCACTGGTCCAAGCCAAAGGAGAACATTTATTCAAGGAAAAAGGATTTTTTTCAAAGCTTGCTCCAGTACAGGGACCTCGCTCACCTGGAATCATCACCTGCCACTGTGCAGATGTGATAGGCTCTTTCCTAACAAGGAACGTGGGAAAAGGAAGCACAGGGAGGTCATAGGTGCTGACACCTGTTTTATTACCCTTAACCTGGACCTCCAGAGCCAGCACCTGCATATCATTTGGGCTGGAGGGAGGTGCGGGCATGGTCGAAGAAGCCATTTGCCTCTAAAGGGGAAAAAAAGTAAAACTTCTCAAGTCCCCAGATGCTGTGATATTTACAAGGAAGGAAAGAAGGTGAAGGAAAGAAGAACTAGAGCAGAGTAGAGACAGGGACAAGTGGGGAGAGAGAGAGAGACAAAAATATCTCCCTGAGAAACCAACAGGGAAGCTGCTGGCACCCAAGAGGCCTGGCTGTGGCTGTGACTTGCCACAGGTCTACTTTTTAGCTGCTATCAAACCACTGCTCCAGTGATTACAGAGAGATCCTTTCCTAGACCTCTCTTAGGCATGGCCTCCTCCGTGACCAAACCATCTTAAATGTCAAAATCTAATAATTAAGTCCTCCAGAAAGTAGTGTCAAAGCAAGAAATGTGCAAGAAACAGCCACCTACACGGAAGAGAGGGGCAGGCATGGAGAAAAACGTGGAAGGAGTCTTCTGCAGTGGTTTTGGTGGATGTCATGTCCCTTCTTGAAGTTTTCTTCTTCTTCTTCTTCTTCTTCTTCTTCTTCT
>PVKN010020658.1:0-15849 GCA_004027915.1 Capromys pilorides
GTTCAGTGGTCTAAAGCGCCTGCTTAGGAGGGCTCAGGCAACTGCGGGGACTGCAGTTCGATCCCCGGCACCACATGCTGCGCCAGCACCACCACCAGGGCAGGCTGAGCCAGCCACAAAATGAATAAATAAAGAAACAAACAAACACAACAAGCAAACAAATAAATAAATAAATAAAATTAAAAAAAAAAAAAAAAAACTCTTCAGAGCCATATCTACCACTTAAGAGGCATTTTAGAATTGTTGAGAGCCAGGCGCAGTGGTGTAGGTTTGTAATTGCAGAACTCAGGGGGGCTGGGGAAGGAGGACTGAAAGTTGAAACTCAGCCTGGGTGATTTAGCAAGGCCCTATCTCAAAAATAAAAAAAAGGGGTAGGGGGCGCTGGGTATGGCTCAAGTGCAAAGCTCCTGGGCTCAATTTCCAGTACTACTGACAAAATAGTAACTGTTATTGCTGCTATTAACTTGCCTTTATTTATACATGTTATCTCTAGTTTCTTCTAATTGTTCAAATTCACTCAGCGTTGTACCTAGCCACAAACTTAATTTTATTGCTTGCAATGGCTGACTCGAGAAGTTTAGAGGTTTAACTAACTCAACCAGGGGCAGGGTCCTTTCTTTTGGTACCAGGGATCAAACTCACAACCTTAGGCTTGCCAGGCAAGCACTTATTCCACCGAGCTATCTCCCCAGCCCTGCGGGTCCTTACTTTGTAAAGATCCTAGGCTTGAGGAAGAAGAGGGCAGGGAGATGGTGTGGATGACTAGCCTGCATACACTGAGGGAGGAAGAGGCTTGCTTCACCCCACCTCTTGCTCTTGTTGCTTTTCTGTCTTCTGTCATCTTAAAGTCATATGCCACTCTGCCGTGGAGCCAGCTGATTAGGGACCGAAACCTCCACAAACTGGGAGTCAATCAACATTTCCTTCCTTAATTTTGGACATCAGGTATTCTGTCTCAGCAATGAGAGAAAAATAACAAGACACTACTCTTTTCTTTTTCCAGGTTTAAGAACGGTAGTGGTTGATACGTTGTGTCAACTTGGCTGGATGACTCAGTGGCCAGGCTCCCTGTTGGTGGGAGTCCCACCCTGGGGTACAATTGGTTCCTTCCTGGAGCGTGACCAGGGCCTGCCTAGGATATGATTGGCTCCTCCCTAGAGCGGGATCAAGGGCCCATCCTAGAGTATGATTGGTTCTACCCTAGGGCACAATGGGTCCACATCAGAGTGACTGAGCACAAAGAGACTTTTTAAAGGGCTGAGGAAGAAGTCAAAACTTCACTTCCTTGAAGAAGCTTCAATCTTCGCATTCAGCCTGAACTTCATCATCTGGGCTGCAGCGCAGACTCTTCAGCCTCCAGCTTGGATCTTTCGCCATCCATCGCAGACTCTTCAGTGTCCATCACAGACACTTCAGTCTTCTATCGCAGACCCATCAGCCAATGGATAGAGACTTACACAGAGCACTGCAGTGAGTTTCAGACCTCGGGACTGAATTCTCCAGTCCGGAGCATGCGGACGCCCTCTGCACACTTCCTCATCTGACTCTGTGGCTGACTATTGTAAGCCAATCTTATAACTCCTTATATATTGTATATTTTGTGTTAGTATCCATTCCTTATATCTTTCTGTTCCTTTAAGAAAAACCCTGACCAATATAAGAACTAACCTTTCAAGTTATAAGAATCACAAACTCTATTGGTTGTTTAGTATTGCCAAAGGTACATAGCTGCATTCTATGTTTTGCTTTTTAATTTATGTTGCAGCTTCTTCTAACATGGTGAAAAACCCTTTTTAATTTATTTTAATTTCTGTGTTCTGTAATTCCATTATAATGTAATTAATATATATTTGTATTTGATTAGTAAAATAAATGTTTTTTTTTTCTCAGTCACAGTACAGTACTTGATATCCACATTGTTTATATATCACATAATGTTAGTCTTTTCAGGCTCTCCAGCACTGGGATTATAGGCATGAGCCATTATGCCTGAACTCTGGCCGGTTCAACTCACCCTGGGGGCGGGGATGGCGTGGCATGTGGTGCCGGGACCGAATTGTGGTCTCTGCGCTGCCTAAGCTTGCCTAAGCAGGTTCTTTAGTCTGCTGAACTATCACTTGGGACCAATGCTAGTCTTGATTATTTAGTTAAGGTGCTATTTGTGAAGTTTTTCTGATATCAGTTTAATAATATATTTTTAATAGTTTAGTATTTAATATGCTAATGAGTTTAATAATATTTTCCCTTTCTGTGTTCTTTCATTTAAAAATGAACAAGTCAGTCTAGGCTACAAGCAAAGGGGCAGAATTTTTATATCATTATAGAACCATGGATATTTATTTGCACGAACATCTTAATAGTGTTTGGTTGCTGAAATTGCTTCAGATATTTTACTTTGGCTGCTGTGTCCTTGTCACATGCCTCTCTTTCTTTCTTTGTTAATTTTATCCAGGGCTCTTCCTTTCCAGCACAAGTTGATGGACTCATCTTGTATTTCCCCTTTTTTGATTGGCAGGTGATATTTAGAAAGTAAGATTAGTATGCCAGGAATGCTTGCTGCTGCTAACATGCCACTGCTCCTAGGCTGTGTTAGTGGACAAAGCCAAGAAGTGGGTGTAAGTCTGTTAACCCTCAGGTATGTGTCATACTTATCATGCACATGTGTCATCCATCTATTCTTTATCTAAAACATGAACTTGTACTAGTATCTCTGATCCTCATCTAGCACCAAGTGTTCATCTTAACCTTCTCCACTTGTTTGTTGGTGATATTTTCTTTAATAATGAGAAACTTGACTCCCATTATCTACAATTATTTGCTTATTTGCTCAACTCTAGTATTTTGGGTTGATTTATGCTACTGTAAAATTCATATGTTAAGTCTCTAGCCTGCAGCATCTTGTAATGTGGCTATTTGGTGATCAGGTCTTTGTAGAGATAGTCAAATTAAAATGAATGAGGTCATTATGAAGGGTCCTTATTAAAATGGGAAATTTGGACAGTGACACACATAGAGGTGGAGGAGGGGACCATCTCCAAACACAGAGGGAGGCATGAGATCCTTCTCTCACAGCCCCTGGCCAACTCTGCAAATAACTTGACTTTAGATCTTATCCTTCAGAATTATCAAAATCAAAAACAAACTGGCTCTTTGTCTCATTTTTTTCCAAATAGCTGTTTCACTTACCAGCATTGGAAATTATCTTGTTACTTATCATTTGTCCCATATCACTAGGACATAAGTTCAATAAATTCAGGAACCTTGTCTTTCTTGTTCACTGGTATATTTCTAGTGTCTCCAGTGAGCCCAACATATAAATATTTGTTGAATGAATGTATAAATGATTTGTTTCTTTGAACTTAAATCACAAACAATTTAATTTACAGACTGTGGTTCAAAAGACATTACAAAGGCATGCACTATTAGCAGTTTTTCACTATTTAGTTACTAGGATACAGAGGATAGAGAAATGCAAGAAGGAGAATATAAGCTAGTAATGATGAAACTTTCATATGGAGGCATGGTGGTGGTGAAACACAAGAAATTAATATCCTTAAGGCCAAAAAGTGGCTGAAATTGATGAGGCTTTTGGGGTATGATATAAACCATATCTCAGTAAGTCTATCACACAAAAAACAAAGTCTATCACCATGAAGTTTATGGAAAGGCAATGAAAGTTTAGTTTATTTAAATATGCTAATTATTTCACATTTTGCATAGCTTTGATTAGAAGACAATATAGTTGAGGCTCCCTCTAAAATAAGATAGGGTCAAACTTATACAGATATTGAATATTTATTTTGTTTATGCATAGTGGATTCTTTTTGAAAAACACATATAAATGTCATAATCTTTCTTGGTTTTACATTGATATTGGGTAGGGTGTATATGAAGAAAGAATGCTAAGAAGACCCAAAGAATGACATGTGAAGACCCAAAATGAATGAGTATACTAATACGTCTGCAGAGTATGCAGAACTACTAATTTCAGCCCAGACCAGAAGTGTCAAGGAAAAAAACTGCACCCTTAAAAATGAGAGAGATGGGTTCTACATGTAGAATTCCAGTAGACTTGTGGAAGCATCACTCTATTAGGGTCTGTAATAGGAGGTTTGAAAGCTAGCAATTGAATATCCTTGCAAATTCTGAAAATTATTTACTCTTATCTTAATCTGCTCAGTTTTAAAAAGAGATGAGCTAGAGTAACAGGGTTAGGGATAATGAACCTGCAATGAAGGCATTCCTCAAGTGATTGTTCTAGTTGCTTTCTCATCATTGAGACATAATACCTGATGCCCATAAGTTAATGGAAGAGCACTTTATTTTGACTTTTCCTGTGCACTGAGAGTTGGATCCAGGCAGGACAGCATGGTGAGGGGTATGGCAGATAAGAGCTGCTCATAGTATAGAGACAGAGAAGTAGAGAGAGTCAAGAGAGGAGCCAGGAGGGGGGATATACTTATCTCTTCCAAGCAGGGCCCACCTACTAATAATAAGTCAGCTATACACCTCCATAGTCCAATCATTTTCCTAAAGCCCCACCAATGAGTACATGAGGCTTCGGGGGATATTCAGATATAAACCATATCGTTCTGTCTAACTCACAAAAGACTTATGCACAGCTCTTTATACACAATGCATTTAGTTCATCTATGGGAGTCACCAAAATTTTCTCACTTTCAGTGTTGCTGAAATGTCCAAGTCCAAAGCCTTCTCTGAGACTTAAGATAAACCTTTTTTTTGCAGGACCAGGGTTTGAACTCATGATCTTGCACTTGCCAGGCAGGCACTTGTGTCATGGAGCTATCTCCCAAGCCCCAAGATAAACTTTTAACTGCTAACCTCTTCAAAAATCAAGAAGTAAAACTCTGTCAACATACAATGGCACAAACCTTCCTATTTCAAAAAGGAGGAACAGAGTCATAGATAGGAATGGGACCAAATTAATATGAAACCCTATAGGGCAAACATTAAATCTTGTAGGTCTGTGTTCAGTGCCCATGGCAAGAAGTAATGAAATATGAACTCTGAAGGGCTTGGGGTCCTTTAATATTGCTGGTGGTCGTAGTGGCTTTTCTCTTGGGCTGAATTATGCTCACTCCTTGTAGTTTTCCTGAGATATTTCATTATTCTGCCTTTTCCAAATTCCTGGGGTCTCTACTGCATTTTTAGCTGCACACATTGCCCTGTCAGGGGCACCCTGCCTAGCCTCCCAGGCTGCTTTCTAAAATCTGGGTAGAAGTCTGCTGACACCAAAACACTTGTACTCTGTCTGCATGCTTCTTAAACCATCACTATGTGGACAATGTTAAGGTCTGCCACTAGTTCTGTTCAAGCAACAGCTTGCTTGTGTCATGGCTACCGTAATCTCTCAGTTGCCCAGATGGCTGAGAATTATAAAATTAATCCAGTGGAATACAATCCCAAAGTGTTCTGGAACACGGTGCTTGAGGCTATAACCTCAAAGCAGTGTTTCTCTTTTGCTATTTTGAGCCTATAAAGAAAAGGGCCTTGCTAGTTCTTCACAGGCCCCCAAAGCATTTCCCATTGCCCAATTCAAAGTAGTTGGCTTCTTTGGCTTCATCTTTGATGGTGCTTTCTTTTTGACAAAACCTAAACCCTTTCAAATGGGCCTTTTTTCCTGATTTTTAGTATACATTTGGTTAAAGCCTTCACAGTTATTCATGCCACAGCCCCAACATTGGGTACCTTGAAATTTCTTCCACCAAATTATTTTGCTGCCTGTTATGGTTTGTGTATAGGTGTCCCCCCAAAGCCTCATGCAGTCATGGGGCAGCTTCTGAAATTTGTGATTATTGTGGGAATGGGTGCTGCACCTCTCCTGGGACAGTTGATTTGCATTTCAGTGTAAAGAAGGAAGTTAGCTGCTTGAGCTGCTGCTACCTCTCCCTTTTCCCTTACTCTTGCCAGCCTCCATGAAAGGTTGTTTTCTGCCGTGTGCTGCTCTGCCTTGGAGCCAGCTGAGTGTGGACTAAAACCTTTAGTAACTGTGAGCTAAATAAACCTTTCCTTCCTTCATTTTGGGTGTTGGGTGTTTGTCCCAGCAATGAGAGAAGAATAACTAAGACACTGCCTCTTATAAATCTTAGTCTCCTGCAAGTCTCCAGACCTAAGCAAAATGTAGACAAAGTTTCCGCTAAAGTGTAGCATGTATGGTCTGCAGTCCAGCTGCCAATGGAGGCTTTGTTCCTAGCTGAAACTTCCCATCTGCATTTCTACTGGCATTCTGGTCCTCCAAGCTCTGACTAGAAGCTCCCAGCAAGTGTGGCTTACAACATTCCAGGGCTGCTTCTCCGATCCCATCACCGAATCTCCCCAAACTCCTCCCATTAACTTGTATGGAACACTTCTGAATCACATGGTCAGGTACTCCCACTCCTGACACCAACTCTGTCTTTCCTTGTTGCTGTGACAGAATGTCTGACACAACTTAAAGGAGGAGAGGTTTGCTATGGCTCATAGTTTGTAGAGGTTTTAGTTCATCATCAGCCATCTCTGGGGCAAGATGACATGAAAGAAGGTCCTGGGCCGAGGAAAATTGCTCATCTTATGGCATCCAGGAAGCTGAAGGTCAAAGCAGGAGCCAGGAAGGGCGACACACCCTTCCAGTTCACAGACGCATGAGACTTTTGGTACCATTTTAGATCTAACTCACAGTAGTGCTATCATGTCTAACTGCAGGACTGAGCAGAGATCTAATCCCAGATTTTTCAGGGTAGAGAAAGGAGACTTGAAAGACAGAGATGCCATGCTTTATCTTGTTTTAATTCTCTTAGTTTATGCCTAAATTTTCTTTCTTTCTTTCTTTTTCTTTTTTTTTGTACCAGGAATCAAACCTAGGGCCTTTTGCTTGGCATGCAGGTGCTGTACCATTGAGCTACTCCTCTGGTCCTGTGCCTTAATCCTGAGGGAAATGAGATGTTAGCTGACCTAAATTTTCTGTCAAGGGAGTAAATTAGCATAAGAGAGGGGAATAATCTGGGTCCTAAATTTCTGAAATGCCTACTCCTAAGCCTAGGATGCATACATGAGCCTAGCACAGATATAGATAACCTTGGATTGTGGATTATGTTCTGAAATTCCATTTTCTTCAAACTGCAATTTTAAAATTACAATTTTCCTGCACTGTTTTTAATTTTTTATTCCTGCCTCAGTGGGGTTACGAACGCCACATAGGTTTGGAGAGTCACTGACTTAAGCAAAAATCAGTGGAATATACTGAGATGGTCACCAGGAAAGAACTGTTGTTTTTGAATGGGGAGGAAAAATGGTTACCAGGTAGGTCTGGGCTGTTGCCACAATTAGGCTGGATTAGGGACCGGATATCGAGGTTGGTGCAGGGGTCGCCCAGTGACCACTGAAGGGGTGGGCTTGGGAGGAGGAACGCGAGTTAGGTTCATCCCTCCTAATGGAAGGGGTCGATATTCCTTTGTCAGGGCAGCCTGGAGAAAAGAGATGGCGCGACGCATAATAGAGGAGGCCAGATCCTGGCGGGAACCCCGCGGGCCCTAGCCTCGCGCTAGGGAAGAGCCCGCCACCTGCGGATGGAGGTCTTCTGGAAAGAAGGACAGCTCCGTTACCAGGCAACCTTGCTCGGGTCCGCCTCTCAGCCGCGTTGCTAGGAGACCGTGAGGCGGGGGAGGGCGCGGAGCGGGCTACGTGCTGACGCTAATTGTATATGAGCGCGAGCGGCGGGCTCTCGGGTCTCTTTTAGCGCCATCTGCTCGCGGCGCCGCCTCCTGCTCCTCCCGTCGCCGCGGCCGCCTGAGTCACTCCCTTCGCAGCTTGGCCGCTCGACTCCCTGCACGAGCCGCGGGTAACGACTGGGGGCTGGCGGGCAGGCCTGCGTGGAAGGGAGGGTCGGGAGGAGGGAGGCCGGGCGCCGGGCTGCGCCGTCCGGGGCCGCCGCAGCCGCGCCGCAGCGTGAGGGCCCAGGGGCCGGCCGGCGCTCTTTCCGGGGAAGGCTGTGGCGGCGCGGCCTGGCGGGCCTGAGCTTCCCCGAGCCCCACCGGCTTCTCCGCGCGGGCCGGAGCAAGGCCGCACGACGCCCGGACGCCCCGAGGAGTCGCGGCCCACTCCGGGAGGCACCGGAGGCGCCCGGCGTGCGGGGCCCGCCGCCCCCTCGCCGCTCCCGCTGCGCTCCCAAAAATAATACCCGGAGGGAGGCCGCGGACGATGGGAAGACCCGCGGAGGCTGCGGATTCCGGCGGGAGGGAGGGGCCGGCGGTGGGCTCCCCGCCCCTGCAGGCGGCGGCGGCGGGCGGGACGCCGCTTCCCCGGCACGTGGCGGGCGGCCGCGGACCCTGCCGCCGGGTCGGGCTCGCCTCGTGGGAAGTTGTGGAGATGACGCGAGGCCGAACTGAAGGGAGCCGATGGCCCCGGCCCCTCGGCTCTGAACTCCTCCGTCTCTGTGGTGTCTCAGGGTACCGGAGGAAAATGTTACCGGATGGGAGTGGGAGGAGGCCCTTGCACGGCCAAAACCTTAAAGATTGTCGCTTTTATTAACGGAAAGTTTGTGTCCTGTATCCCAGGTGTAGTTATAGTTAGACTACGCTCCTTGGCAAGTTTTCTTTTCTTTTGTTTTTTTTTTAAGAGTTTGATCCAAATCGATCTAGCCCACTAAAGGGTTATAAGATGAAAATAAAATGTTTGACCTGTAAAAATTAACTTTTCTGGGTGTTTTAAAACATTAATTCTATCACTGAAATGCTTATAATGAGATACTTAACTAGTCATGTTCTTTTTAAGTTCAGTGGAGGTGGGGGATCGTAGAAATACGAAATAGAGTGAGAAATTAATCTAAATTCATCCGGCCAAGCCCATCTTGCTTCCTTGTTAATAATGCACCGGTCTCAGGATTGGCAAGCCACAGAGGAGGGGCGAAGGTGTGATATCCCGTTATTCTGTCAGCCTAAAGAATCAAAAGCTCTTTGCAAGAAGTCCCTGTTACACTGTCACTGCCCTGATGGGGTTCGAAAAGACGTTTGAATCTCGGAATTTCCACTACTTGCCTGGTTTTAAGGAGAGCTATAAGATAAAATTTGCTAGTTTTGAAAATGGCGTCGCATCTTTGAAAACTAGTGTGTCCTATTTTCTTGTCAGTTTAATTAATTCTTATCTTGGGAAGCTATATTTATTATTTTGGATAAGGGAAAAAAAAAAACCCTAATAACGTAGACCAAAACTGGATGTAAATGTGCTTTTTTGACATCTTTAGGGATTCTTTGTCTCAAGTATATTTGGAGTTGTTCTGCTCAAGTTAAAATATATGGCTCAAAACACTTCCAGTAATTAGAAACCTATATAGTATGAACAAAATAAGTTGTTTGCCTTTGTCTAGAAAATGTGTATGAGGAAAAAGGCTGGGAAGTGTATAGTAATATGTAGCCATTTTTTACGCAAAACTGTTAAGTCCCAATTTTGAATAAGTATGGAGTTTAGAAAGTGGGAGCTTTTTATTTTACATTTGTAAGTTCCTTAGTATGCTGACTGCAGGCTAATAGAGCACATTGTAGTATTTGATTTCTCAAAGAAAGTGACGTCCTGAACTTTCGCTTTTCAATTTTGCCTTTTACTGCTATTTGGGTACATTTTGTACTTTGAAAGTTAGGTACATTACCAGGCGATTCAAAGCATCGTTAGAAATTTTTGAATGTGTATTAACTTAGTGCTTTTGGAGGTAGGTAACATTAACATCCTAACGATTAATCTGAAGTATGACACCGTTAAATTATCCAGGGTTGCAGAGCTCAGGAATGGTATCTTAATGATGAGGCAATTTTTGTACTGATTGTTAAAGGATGTTCCCTTGATTTGAACTGTTGTATGTCAGTGAAATGCCTGTCTTGGATACCCCTGTGGTGCAGTGAAAAGCTGCTGTACTGTAATCATGAAGTTTGATTCCAATGTGGATTTTACATGTAGTTGATGAGTGACTTTTTAGCCTAATACATAGTATGCATATGTAAGGTATGTGCTTCATATGCATATAACTTGGGAAGTCACACGTGAATGAAGTATTAATTTGGGTGAGTCTTTGCCAAACATCAGCCTAACTTGGATTGCTTCTCTGCTGTTGTATTACATGATGCACCTGACTGAGAACCTCAGATAGCTCCCTGTGCTTTGGTAGTGTGTAGTAACAGTTCCAAGTTGACTACGAAGTAACTAAATAATGCTGTTTAAAAAGTATTGCAGCCAAATAGTACTGAGCCCCTACACACACCACTGGAAATATTTTAAAAGAACAGCAGTGTCTCTTACACAGATTTTTTTAAAAAATCTTTTTTATTTGATACAAGGTCTTTCTATGCAGCTCAGAATTGTAGTTATCATCCTGTCTCAGCCTGTCCAGCTCTGGGATCACTGGTGTGCATCACCATGCCCAGTTCCTTCCAGTTTCCGAAGTGGCAGTGGCATGTTGTGCTGGGATCAAACCCAGGTCTTTTGTGCTTGTCAGGCAGGCACTTAGAATGCTGAGCTGTCTCCCTAGCCCTTGTTACACAGATTTGGTTTGAAGTCATTTGAAATAAAGTGGAGTCTGAGGTAAAGAGATCTATTCTTGGGAGTTACTGGTACCCTCTTCTGCTATATGTTTTGTTTTATTTTCTCTTTTTGAGGCAGGGCCTTGCTGTGCAGCTCAGGTTGGCCTTGAGCTCACTTTGTAGCCCAGGCTGGTCTGCAACAATTCTCTTGCCTCAGCCTTGCAACTGCTGGTATTACAGGCATGCACCACCACACCAGGCTCCTTTTCTACTTTAAATCACTTCCCATTTTTTAGTAATTGTGAAGTAATCATTTTTTATAAAGGAATAATAACTAGTTTGTGAATGTGTAATTGAACAGGCACTCCCTTGCGTTTTTGAGTAGTGGTCTGGGCATTAGTTTTAAAAATCAGATTTTAAGTCTTGGTTTTTCTTAAGGACTGGGTTGCTAAAGAAGGTGCTTAATATTTTTTTTATCTGCACTTAAGAAGAAAGTCTAATATTCCCTTACCGGGTAGCCTCCATTAATGTTTAGCTTTCTTTGCTAGTGGTATGGGGAATTATTCAAAGTAAGGTTTACCAGAATAGTAGTAAGTTGGTTGATTGATACATGGGTATCTTGGTATTACAAGACCACAAAATCCGTCCGGCATCTCCTATCTCCTATCTTTTCTTTTAGGGAATATTTTCTCCATTTTAAAATATTGTATTGTGAGTGAGCTGTGCCAGTAATGTATATATTCTTTTTTTTTTGGTCTTTTTGAGACAAGGTCTCGCTATGCAGTTTTGGCTGGCCTTACTTTTGTAGCCTAGGCTCGTCTAGAACTCACACTGATCCTCGTGCCTCAGCCTCAGCCTCAGCCTCCCAAGTGCTGGGATTACAGGAGTGCACCACCACGCCCGGCTCCCAGTAATGTATTGTAGATGTTTGCATCTCTCCTGTTCATTTATGGGGTAATAAATTTATTAACTATAATTTTTTTAGGTGTGTTTTTATGGTGGCATACTCAGGGTGAGTTCACAGATTCTTTTTTCCCGTTTTTATTTTTTGTCTTTTGTCTTTTTTTAGATAGGTTAATATGCAGTTCAGACTGGCCTTGAACTTGCGGTGTAGTTGAGGCTGGTCTCACTTGGCAACTATCCTCCTTGCCTCAGCCTCCCGAGTGCTGGGATTACAGGTGTTTACTACCACACCCGGCTGTTTTCCAGTTCGGCTGTTTTCCAGTTTTAATTATTTGTGTTGATGCTCAAGTCTCATCACATTTCACCAGTAATACTATATATAGGTTAACAGAATGATTAAGAAAGGTTAACATGTGAAAAGGCATAGGTGGCTAGTGAGATTATCTGTAAAACCAACTTGGGGCTTGTTTCCAGCCAGCAAGATGGTTCAAAGTCTTGAGTCTGGACACTGAAGGCAGGGAGATCTAGCTGAACTAAAGCTGGAGGGCAGAGAACCAGATTTTATTGTGTATCATCAGCCTTGTTATGTTTAGCAGATGGACAGATGAGATGATTGATGTTGCTGCACGGAAGGTTAGGTGTTCCTCCTTTTATATTATCCAGGTGAAGGGATTGTATCATCTGTTGGTTTGGTGTGTCCATTGAGCACACAGGCCTAGTTTTTTGATGTAATTTGATTCATGTGCCCTTGATTAAATTGGTAAGTCTTAGGTATTGTTAGCTTGATTTATCAATTTATGCCTCATGCTTGTGCTGTGCATCTGGGCGTTCTTGAAGTGAGGTGTGTTCAACATCTGGTGATGACTTATTTTTTCAGACCAGTTATTTTAACTCAGTTCCATCGAACCAAGTACTGTGTTGTAAAATGCCATCACTCAAGACAGTACACAGCCTGAGTGCTACTGTTCTATACATATGTCATGGACTAACGCGCAGTAGGACACAGCCTGCTGCCCATTACAGTTTTGCTTCAGGAATGTTAGAAACTAGAATGTCATTAAATTTTCTTAAAGTCAGAAGAGCCTTCAGTTTTCTGTTTTGATATAAGCGCTATGAAGTTTAAGTTTAAATATACTTGTGCTTTTCTGTCCATCCGTCCATCTGTCCATCTGTCCATCCGTCTTTTTGAGACAGGATCTCGCTGATCACTTCAGGCTGGCCTTGAGCTCACTTTTGTAGCTCAGGCTGGTCTCGAATTCACATCGATCCTCCTGCCTCAGCCTCCCAAGTGCTGGGATTACAGGTGTGTGCCACCATGCCCGCTAGCCTATTTTTCTTTTAGGGTTGTTTTAAAAGTTTTCATTGCTGTATTTCAAAAATTGCTCTGTACTGTTAGAAATATTATGTTAGTTGTGATTCTAAAAGTTTACATTGTGTACTGAGGGGCATTAGAATACTTGAATGCAGTTTCTTCTTCCTGTTCACGCTGATAACTTGGAAGATTATGGTTATTTTAAGACACTACATGTGATGATATATTTTAAAAGTTTTTAGCTGGACCTGGCAGCATGCACCTGGAAACGGCCCTGGGTAAGCTGAAACCTAAGCATCACTTGAGACCAGAAGTTCCAAAACAGCCTGGGTAACATAATGCCTTAAAATAAAGATCAATACATGTATAGATATTATTCCTCATTTCTGTCTTACCTGGGATCACTTGTCTTCTGTTTGAAGGATATACCTAACAATGGCCTTACTTACACTAGGCAAGTGCTCTACCACTAAGCCGCACCCCCAGCCCAAAGTTGTCTGTATCTTGAAAGTATCTGTACTGCCTTCAGGAGAACATGTGATTGCATGTATTAGTCTATCATTGTTTTTAACTTACAGAGAATTCTGTAGTCTGTATTTTAGGGGATAGGGTCTTGCTATGTAGTTCAGGCTGGCCTTAAATTCAGTATATGTAGTGCAGGCTAACTTTGAGCTCAGCAATCCTGCCTCAGCCTCCCAAGTGTTGGAATGACAGGTGTGTGCCACCATGCCCAGCTCGTAGTGGCTTTGAAGTGAGTGCTTTTTCTGTGTATTTTTGAGATGATGTTTTGTCTTTGGCATTTTTGCTTTTTTACTGATACAGCTAAATGTGTTTGTTTTTTATTTATTTTGAGGATTTTTAGGGCTTCCTCAAATGTCAGAGTTGGCACTTTTCAGCAGCTCAGGAAAATTCTTAGCTGGATTGTCTTGTTCTCTACTCTTATAGTTTGTTTCAAGTCTTTGTTAACATTGCAATAGATGAAAAGATGCAAAGTCATGAAATAATGGAAAGGTATTTTATGACTTTCCACCTGTTAGTATCTTTGCCATATTTTGGTATATTTCTTCTAAACTGCCTTTCTGCTTCCTTAATTCACTCTTCAGCTGTATCTAATCCACTCAACCAACTCATTTGCTTTGATGTCAGTTATTTTTATCTCTAAAAGTTCAGTTTTGTTTTTTTTTTTTTTTTTTTCTAAATTTGCGGTATCATTTTTTAAAATGGCTTTTTCCTTTTTTACTCCCTGTTTCTGACAGTAAGCAATGGCTTCCTGGACCTGCCTGCTGCCAGTTTAGCTTAATTAATCAGGCTGGTTAGCCAAGTGTCTGCCTGAGGCTTCCTTCTCCCCTCTCCCTGGGGGAATTAAGGGCCTATTCCATTCTTGGTGAACCTTTTGCTGCTAAGTTGAACCTATGGCCCTTTGCTCTTTGTGTGGAGTTTATTTATACTCTGACAATGACATTTATGTATGTATGTATGTATTTATTTTTATGTATTTAGTACAGGGCCTGTGGGGTCTCACTACACAGATTGGACCCGTAGTGATCCTCTTGTTTTCAGCCTTCCAAGCACTGGAGTTGCAGGCATGTACTGCCTTGCCTAGTCTCAACCTCTGGGTGTGCCCTGGAGCAGTGCTGACATGGCAAGGGGATGGACCTCAGTCCATGAGCCCAGGCATTTTAGTCCTGAGTTACCTGGCCAGCACTGACAATGATACTTAATTCTTATGTTCATAGTAATAGTTTCTGTTGCTCTTGAAAATTGCTTGCATGTATTATTTGCAACCCATGGTAAAACTTCCTTTTACTTAACTTTGGATATGCAGGTACACTGGCAGGGCATTTTTAGGGCATGGCTTGGGGTTTGGGATGGCAGTGAAGATGAGGTGAATTTGGGCTATCGGTCTAGTTTTACTTTCTTTGAGAATATAGCTCTTCTGGGTTCCTGCTTAATTTGGGAGGGTTCCTGTAAATTCTGAACTTGTAGAGAGGAATGGAATTTTTACTTCAAGATGATTAAAAACACATTTGCTGATAAACACAAGGGCTAAAGTGGCTTCCTGTTTTGCCTTCAGTTTTAGATTGTCTACTAGAGTTTCAGTGCTTTTAATTAAGACTTCACATTTTCTGTACTTTTCACTGGTAGAGTTGGTCTTGTAACTATAAAGATAACTATCAAGAGTGAAAGTTTTGGTTTTGGGCCCACTTGGGCTACATAGTGAGACCCTGCCTCAGAAAAGAGTGGAAGTTTTCCACAGATTTTGAAATGCAATATCTTTTTTTTTTTTTTTTAATTTTATTTATTTATTTATTTGTTTGCTTGTTGTGTTTGTTTGTTTCTTTATTTATTTTGTGGCTAGCTCAGCGTGCCCTGGTGGTGGGGCTGGCGCAGCATGTGGTGCCGGGGATCGAACTGCAGTCCCTGCAGTTGCCTGAGCTTTCCTAAGCAGGCGCTTTAGACTATCTCACCGGCCCTGAAATGCAATATCTTGTTTGACAAACTTCTCAATGATTTTATTTTATTTATTTATTTTTTAATTTTATTTATTTGTTTGCTTGTTGTGTGTGTTTGTTTCTTTATTTATTCATTTTTGTGGCTGGCTCAGCCTGCCCTGGTGGTGGCGCTGGCGCAGCATGTGGTGCCGGGAATCGAACTGCAGTCCCCGCAGTTGCCTGAGCCCTCCTAAGCAGGCGCTTTAGATCGCTGAACCATCTCGCCGGCCCTGAATGATTTTAATTCAGTTCAAAAATTTAAATAAACGTCTGTGCTAATTGATCTGGCTTATCTGAAAATTCTCTGTCTCAAAAACTGGGGTCTTGTTTAGAATGTAGAGTTTTGGGTTTACATTGGATATGTTGATGCAGAATTGGACCTGGAGTCTAAGAATCTTTGTACTTTTTTTATTTTTTGGGATTGAACTCGGGACTTTCCACTTGCCAGGCAGGTATGTAAGGCACTGAGTTATCTCCTAGGCCTTTAATTTTATTAAAGTTGTTACAGTTTGTTCAGAATTTCTTTATGCCTCTTACCTAGTTTCTCCTAAATTAAATGTTATGTAATATAATTCAGAATGTCAAAACTACAAGCAGTTTGCTTTAACTGTTAATGAGTTGGTTTTCAAAACAGCCA
>PVKN010020659.1:0-15849 GCA_004027915.1 Capromys pilorides
TGTCTTTTTTAACTTCAGTGGTTATTGTACTTTGGTTTCCTCTATTCTTTTCTGCAGTTGTTTTTCCACTTCAGAGTCTATTAATTCATGCATTTCTTTTTTTACTCCAGATATTATCTCTGATCTGAGTTGCTGTATATGTTTCTGCACTTGTCTGTCTACCTCAGATGCTACTGATTCAGAGATTTCATTGGCATGATTCCTGTTTTCTTCCATGGTAGTTTCTCCTGTATTTCTTTTGTGTGGACTCAGGTCCTGAGATTGGATCTTGCTCCTTGTCTTTATCATTTTTTATAGCAGTGATCTCTGCACTTTAGTGAAGTTATCTAGTTAGTGCCTATGGAAATTTGGGTCTGAATCCACCAAGCTTGTTCCCCTCCAGATGTGCCTGGATGAGAGTCAGAGCTCAGGCTGCCACGAGGCCCCATGGGTCACGATGGTGTGGGGATGGTGGGTTGAGTCTCAGTTTGGGCAGCTGTAGAGTTGGGGGGATGAATACAGGCTGAGAGAGTTCTTACCTGGCCATCATGAGGCCCAGTGGGGAAGGTGAGTGGAACTGGAGCTTGGGCTGTTGATGAGTGAGGGGATGGATGAGGTCTGAGGCCCCTGTGTGTCTCGGTTGGGATGGCAGGAGGGGTTCGAGCTGGAGTTTGGAGCTCTTTAGTGTCTTATCTTGGAGTGTGTTCTATAAATACAAACCCTTTAGCTTTCCCACTTTCCTTCTGATAAAAGTGGCCATGTCAGATACTTCCTGGAGTATCCTCTTTCAAGCTACAGAAGCTGAAGCTTGAGCACAGGATTTTCTTTTGGCCACTTCAGCTGCTGTTCTTTCCACTTCTGCACTTGATTTTGAGTCTTCTCTTCAACAAAGTAGAGGAAAGTAAGCCATCCATCAATCTCTGTTCCCGGCTTTTCCTCTAAGGTTTTCTCTGCATTGGCTTTTGCCTTCAATGCAGTATAAGCAGTCCCTGCCTGCCCTTGTTGACTAGCATGGTCTCGGTTGCATTTTCAGAACTTTCTCTTAATTTATCCTGAGTGATTGCGGAGGAGAGATTTTTGGGTCAATGTGTGCTTGCGTCTCAGTCTTCCTTGTGTTTTCTTTTGGGTTTCTCTAGCTTAATTTCCTTACCAGAGTCTTAAAAAAACCATTTATTTATTTATTTATTTATTTATTTATTTATTTAATGTATTTAGTACAGGATCCACAGTGTATTACTACACAGATGGGACTGGTAGTGATCCTCCTATTTTTCAGCCTTCCAAGCACTGGGATTACAGGCTTGTACCACCACGCCCAGTCTCATTTGCTGTCTCAGCAAGCCCCAGGGCCGGGGCCAGCACAGCAGGCCGGGGATACCCGGATCTTGCATCTGCCTGAAGATGGTGCTTTAATACCCTGAGCTATCTGGCCAGCCCTTTTTGCCAGAGCCCTTTAAACCAGTGAGTTCCAAAGCTTCTTCCAGGCCTTTGGCAGATTCAAATCCACATAGTCAAGCTTCTGGTTTGTACCAGTTCTGACTCCCAGAGTAGTGAAACCATTTTTAGCAAAACTTCCCTGGTGCTGGTTTTTAATTCAGAAACAGATTTGTTAGAATTCAGATTTCCACTGAAGAAACAGAAAGCGGCAGTTGGTTCTGCGCCTCCCACTTTCTGCTTCCTGGCTCAGGGAGCTGCCTTCTGTCTGGTCATTTACTTCTTTCCTTCTCCAGGTGCTTCTTGGTCAGGCTCCTTCTCCTCATCCTCTTCCCCATCCCCATCTTCATCTTCAACCTCCTTCTCAGCCACGTTCTTGCCATTTACAGTCTGAGCAAGTGAAGCTATACAAGATGAGCTGTGATACTACAAGAGGATCAAGGGATTAGAATTCCAAGAAAGCACACTTAGTATAAAATGTACCAAATAATAGGGAGTTAAAATGTGTATGGCAGAAACTGATAGAAGTTCAAGAAGAAATGGATGAATTTACTTTGTTAATGGAAACTTCCATATCATACAAAAATGAATAACGAATCTGGAACAGAATTAGGAAGGCATGGAGTTTAGTTCAACAACACTATCATTCAGCAACATGCAACGCACATCTACAGACCAACCCACCCAGCAGCAGAACACGCACTGTGAAGATCACATGGGACCTACACCAAGACCTCCTTCTTGGCCATAAAATGTAACATTCTGAAACAACAGTTACCATACAGTGCTTTCTTTAAAATACAATTGACTAGCAATTGAATAGAAAATTCTCAACTTACAGGAATTTAAACAGCGCACCTGTAAATAACACAGGGGTCAAAGAATAAATTAGGAGAAAATAAAAATTATTTTGAATTAAGTGAAAGTGAACACATCATATCAAAACTTGTGATGTGCAGCACATGTTTAAAGGGAAACACAGCACTAAAGGTACATGTTGTAGATTTCACTTGGAATTTTGTATGACTATTTTATTTTCATTCTTAGCATAATATCTTGTGTTGGTGATTGCTTTAGAATCTGCAATATATACTAAGAAATAATCCAACTCCACTTTCAAGTAACTTCATTGGTGCATGCCTACCCCTTATAGTTACAAAATAATCTCAATTCTTCCCTTGTATCTTTTGTTTCATGGATGATGTTTTACCTGTAATTATGTATATATGAATATTTATTTGTGTGTATGTATATAAACATACTTTATTAGTACATTGTTACTATTATTTTTCTATTATTTTTTAACAAATTGTTGTCTGTTAGATCAAATATTAATAGTTGTATTTTAACTTCAGTATTTTTTTTCTGACACTTCCTACTTTGAGGTAGATCTGTTTCTGATACGTATTGTTTTCCTTCTATTATTATAATTCACATTATCATTTTGCATTTTAGTACAGGGTCTACAGGGTTTCGCTACACAGGTCAGGCTCATAGTGATCTGCCTGTATTCATCCTCCCAAGTCATGGAATTTCAGGCGTGCACCACCATTCCCAGTCTCAGGCACTGTCTCAGTGCCCCTGGGTGTGGGGCCTGCATGGCATGTCAGGTATTTTTCTTCTTTCTTACGAATTTTTAATATATCTTGAAGGGTCGGCCCACTAGTAACAAACTTTCTAATTTTTTTTTTAAGGAAACATTCTACTTTTTGAACGTATTTTCAGAAGTTGGCTATTGTTTCCCTTAATTTAAATAATTTCATCCATTATCTATTTGATTGCGTGACTTCTGACGAGCTGTTAGATGCAATTTGTACCTTGGATTCTGTATAGATGGTTTTCCCCTTCCTCTCTGGTTCATATTTTATTTTCTGGGGCTTGAGTATGAAACAGTTGGGTGTACTTTGTGGGTTGCCCATATTCCCATTCTGCTTTTCACTCTGTAAGTGTCCGTGATCTGTAATTGTGGTATCTGACATTTATTTGGGGGAAAATGTTAGTCATTATTGTTTAAAATAGCTCTTTTGTTGTTTTCTCTTTTCCGTCTCCTCCAGCAATGTCACTATATTTATATTACATCCTTTGTTTAGATATTCTGCTCTGTGTTTCTGTTCTTTTGATGTTTTGTAGGTTTCTGCTGATGCATTTTCAAAGTCAGAAATTAAGTTCCATCCACATCCAAACTACTAATACCCTCTTCAGCCCTATTCTTCTTCCTTTCTCTTGCAGTGCTCCTGCTCTTCTAGTGTTTGTTTTATTTCATCTTAAGTGTGTCACATCTTGACTTAGGTGTGCATCTTTTTGCACCTTGTCTACATGAGCCATTAAATTCTTTAGCATGTTAATGAGAGTTGTTTTCAGCTCCTGGTAGGACAATTTCAACACTCTTGTCACATCTCACTCAGGTTCTGATGTTTTTCTGTCCGCTTGCACTATGATTTTGCTTTTTAGTGTGCCTTGTAGTTTTTATTGATAACTGAACACAGGGCTCTGGACAAAAGAAATTTCTGTGAGTAAGCTTTTGCCTTCTTCTGAAGGTAGATTTTTCATGATGTGGTGGTAAGGTGCTAGGGGAGGGGAAGAATTCTGCAGTCAGGCCTATGATTAGCTCTTAGTATTCTGCAGCTCTGCGCTCTCAATTTCACAATGCTTTCAGTGCATCTTCTGTTCAGTTGGATGGTACAATGGGTTGGACTTGGATATTTCTCTTTTCCCAAGTTTGTTATCTCAATAAATCTCTAGTCAGGTACTCTATGCTATTTGAAGCACTTCTGATCAGTATTAGGTATTTATTACATTTATTTATCTAGCTACATGATCAAATTGATCATTCATCAGCATGTGGTCAGTTCATGAATAGCCAGTTTGGCATATGATGAAGAGACCTATATATCACCCAGAGATACAGAGCTAGCTCTTTGATTGCATGGACTTTTGAGATATTTTATATTCTGGCATTTTAGCAGGCAGGGGTATTTTGAAAGTTATGATGTAACTTATTATTTGTAAATTTAGGCGTTTGAGTAGAAGGCAGTGGCTATTCCTTGTCTTGTCTTATACGTCTTCTTTCTTTAGTACATGTTTGCAGTCCGTGGTGATTTCATTCATTACTTGGAGCTGCTCCATGATGTGCAAACCTATTCATTCCTTTTCCTTCCCCTCCTCCTCCTCTTCCTGCATCTCTGTCTTTGCCTCTGAATTTCTCTCTTCTTCTGTGTATGTGGCATGAGCAGTTGTTCTCCAGCTTTCCTTCTACAGTGACAAACATGTGACCCAGCTTCACTGTTCCAAACATGGCTATTTTGACGCTGAACACATTTTGACAGGGCTTTTGGGGGTAGTGAAGACAGTAGAGGAGGGAATGCCTTTCTTCTTTGAGACATTAAACTTTAGAATGTCATAATCTAGAGCTCCGCCCATTTTTCATGCACAGTCAGTAGAAGCCAATTTACACTGAAAAGAGCCAGCAAAAGCATAAGGCCTGGCAATGTGAGCCTTGACAGCACCGATGCACGTGAATGTCAAAAACCACGCCTACAAGCAGCCTTGTGGCAACCTGAGCTGCATGCGCTCCCCTGCCCCGACGTGCATTGGACCGCATGCTCCTCCGCCACCAAGGAGCTTAAATTTAGAACCTGAGAGGTTAGTGAGTTCCAGAAATATTTAAATATATGCAGTGAAACTGCTTACAGTTAAAGGCTGTTGTGTGAATATGGTTTTTTTTATTATGGACATTTCCTGAAATCCTCCTTATCACCATCAAGCTGTTGTGATACTCAAGGATCACAAAAATCTGTTCCTCAGTGTACCACACGCTAAAGCTGTGCATGATTGTCAGTTCTTCAGGGTAAGAACATCAGTAGCTAGCAGTGATCCTCCTTGACATTCTGAAAAAGGCGCACTAGCATGTTGGTTATGATTTAATAAAGCACATGGAAGCAACTTCGCCGTAAGGTGCATATGTTATAAAATTAACATTTTGCCTGTTTGCACTTTTTTTGTTCTTTTGTAGCTTTTCTATTGTTGAAGTGAGAAAATGTATCTGAACATGTATTCACATAAGAAGTCAAATTTTTTCTATGTGGTTTTTCTCTAAACAGCACCTTAGCTATAGATAACATTGGCCTGCAGTAGCTTAGGAGATTAAATCTAAACAAGAAGCAAGGGCCACTCCTTTCTGTGTCCATGCTCCAGGAACAACTTCTACTGCTCTTTGTGCAAAAGAGAGGAATCTCATGAAAATAGATTTAAAATGATACAAACCTGTATTTAGTATCGCTTATCGCACACTTGTCAGCTGGAGTCCTTGCCCATTGAGTTTTGTAGGTGGATGAGAATAAGACTGCAAACCAGTGGAAGCCAATTTTATTGTTAAATCAAGACATATTTCTTTCTTGAGCAGTTTTAGTCTTTAAAAAGCAATTGCTTGCTTGAATATTTGTTTTTGACAAGGACGAGAGGCTATACTCGGGTTGCTGGGAGAAGCCTGGTATTTACAGCTTGCTGACTGTGAAGAAATGCAGAAGAGGCCAGCATGACACATCAGGAGGTTGGATAACCACCTCTGTTGTCTGAATGACAAACTGGCTCCTCTCATAGATTTTGTTCTTGCCAAGCTCCAGTGGAGAGCTCAGGGTGGCTTGTGCCTATGTTCTTGAGAGTCCCCTCAATGGACAGACAAAGCAATAACAACAAAAAGCAATTTTAGAAAGGGACCATATTTTAAAAATTTAAATAAGGGAACATCGTGAATGTTTGACTATTTAGTGATTGTTAAATATTTTAAGAAGAATACAGTTTTCTGGTTCTCTCAGATTTATTGAATCTTGCTGTTTAGTCTAATCACAAATGCTTAAAATTCTTAAATGGTGCTATCTTTGAAGAAAGATAAAACTTATGCAAATCAGATTGTTTTATGGCCTTAAAAGTTTCTGTTCATTTATTTAGTTGTTAGATTTTTGTATAAGATATAATAGTGCTAGAAACTGTTCTCAGTGCCACAGTAAAGAGATGAGCGTGAATATCTCTTCCTCTGTAACATAGTTGGGAGGAAAAAGGAATCAGACACATAATTACATTAAAGTGAAAGCCCTGTAGTATAGGTCCATATGGACCCAAACAACAGAGTGCATTAAATTATCTTGAGTGTAATATATTCAATATCATAAAGATGCATATACGTTTGATGGGTGAAAAATGTAGAAAGGAGGTATAAAAGTGTATATGTGTGTGTGCAAAAGATGAGATTAGAAAGAATTCGAGTCTTTCTGAAAAGTATACATTGTTCCAAGTCTGGTCAAAGTGTATGTAGGAGTCAGTGTGTGTGTGTACGGGCAATTGAAACTGCAAAGGTGAATGGAAGTAACCAAATTGTTCAAGCCCTGAGCTGAGCTACTTAGGAACCTGAGACTTTCTGGGGGACAAAAAAAACACCGGGCTTTGTCAATGAGCTATATGACTGGATTTGCTCTTTCAGAAGGATTGCATGGGTTTCAAGTTGAAGTTGGCTGACACTGTCAGCACAAGTTAATGAGAACATATGCTGTGTTACTCTAAATGAGAGTGAGATCAGGAGAACACTAGGTTTGAAAGATGTTTAGGATGTTCATGGCCAACACTGAGAAACAAGAAATAAGGGTGCTGATGAAAAGCAAGTGTTAGTACTCTGGCATGGGCAGTGAGTACACTAAATCACTAAACTTTAACAAGCAGCAAAAAATAATTAAAAGATTTGGAGGAGAAAGGGAAAAATCTGCTCAAAAGGAAAGAGCAATGGGGATGGGGGAAAGGAACAAAGAAGACAGGGAAAATTACAAAAACCACACACACACACACACGCTCACACACACACACATACGTGCATGCACATACAAGACACCTATGATAATGGTACTACTGATTGCTATTAGTTCATTGAAAGGAATAGTTAGTGCTTATATTGTTTGATCAATCTTGCATTTGGTATCTGGTAATCTGAGCAACCACTTTGAAGATAACAATATGCAAGATAATAATCATTGTTTATTTACTATCAATTTGTTTGGAAATTATTATCTTAAATATTTTCCTCTCCTTAAAATTAAAAAAAAATGGGGCCGGCAAGATGGTTCAGCGGTCTAAAGTTCCTACTTAGGGAAGCTTAGGCAACTGCAGGGACTGCGGTTCGATCCCCGGCACCACATGCTGCGCCAGCCCCACCCTGAGGGCAGGCTGAGCTGGCCATTAAAATAAATAAATAAATAAATAAATAAATAAATAAATAAAAAACATCTGAAAATTATAAAAAAATTAAAAAATAAAAAAAGTTTTAAAAAAATAAAATTTAAAAAAAGAATAAAACTCCCAAATTTTTACATACTGAGCTTGAGGTGTTTGGAAGATAGCCAGGTAGATTCATCTAGAAGAGTTGGGCATATGATTGAGAGTTGCACAAATCTTTGAACAATAGAGGACAGTGGAGATGCTTATTTAGAAAAGAAGACATGACAGGCTGGCACCACGAGTAACATTAAAATGTCACTGGGAAGATCTTGTGAAGAGGGTGGAAAAAGACGTTACAAAAGTATTGTCACCCAAGCCATGCAGTAGGGCTGCCCAAGGCCAAGAATCCATCAGTAAGAGAGGCTCTTTTCATAAGATGATCATAGACTGAAATAAACCTTGTCACTGACTATTTTTTGCTCAAAAGATTGTTAGTGTCTCCATCAAGAAGTTATTCTAATTGTGGTGGATCCCAAAGCACATTTCAAATCAGCTAAATTCAATTGGGTTCTAACAGATTTATAAAGAACAGTCTTTCCTACACCAGAGAGAGTATAATACTTTCCTCCTCTTTCCTTCTTTCTTGTCTATGCCAGAGAGAGAGAACAGAGAGGCACAGCTCGTGCTTTGGTGCAGGGCATTTTGCTCATTAATTTTAAAAAAGTAAAAAGCACATAAAGTGACCAGACTTCTATTTCCCCACTGGGCTAAGACAGTAACTTTCATTTCTCTTTCCACGGGCTCAATAAATCTAAGATGGAAATGGAAGCCAAACATAATGCACAATTGTTTATTTCTAACTGAATGCATTTATTTGCTTTCTTAGTTCTCTGTGTTTTAAACTTGAAGAACAAAGTTTAATTATTTTTTTTTCAATTAAGGATGGCTGGTACTGTTACATTTTATGGAACTGAGAGAATAAATAAGTCCAGATGAATTATTATAACAAAAAGGTCTATGTCACCCTGGGGCAACCTTGTAACATAAAAGATTCTGAAACAGACTGATATCTACTAATTAATTTTAAAGTCAACATTAAATATATAAACAAGTATCAACAATAGGAAGATATTCATAGGAATTTATAGAAAACCTATGATCTAAATATTATTCCTTGAGGGGCCAGCGAGATGGTTCAGTGGTCTAAAGCACCTGCTTAGGAAAGCTCAGGCAACTGTAGGGACTGCGGTTCGATCCCTGGCACCACATGCTGCGCCAGCCCCACCACCAGGGCAGGCTGAGCCAGCCATCAAATAAATAAATAAAAGAAACAAACAAGCAAACAAACAAATAAATAAATAAAAATTTAAAAAAATAATTATTATTCCTTGTGTATAAAAGTTTTATTTTTATGAACTTGTCACCTATAAAAGTTTTGTTGCACTGGATTTTAAGCAAGAAAAAGAGTGCACATTAATATTAAAATTTCTGAATGCTGTCGACTATTACTTCCAGCAAATAGAGACCAAATTCTCCAATAACTTCTAACTTGAACTTGTCACTTTTTGTCCACCTTCCTCCAACTATGGAAATATGATATTGTAAAATAATGCAGTTATGGCTTAATGTAATGTTTATTTGCACAGGAGCTTTTCACTTCCTTCTGACCTCTTGACATTTTGTTCTGAAGTGCTGCTAGCTACCCTGTATTACAAAAGTACTACCATAATTAAAAATATATATTTCAAAATAGTGGTAGAAAACTTGTAACTAATTTGCAAGGGCTATTTTACTTTTATACAATTTGGTTTCTTGACTTTTTATCTCAACTTTATTTCCCAGATCTAAAATTCTACCCTGTTACCTTTCTCAGAATTTATTCCTTCTGATGTCTAGTAGACTTGGACAGTTGCAAAGCTATAGAGCAAGTTATTCTACCATCAAAACAAGGACCATGGGGCCGGCGGGATGGTTCAGTGGTCTAAAGCGCCTGCTTAGGAAGGCTCAGGCAACTGCAGGGACCACAGTTCGATCCCCGGCACCACATGCTGTGCCAGCCCCACCACCGGGGCAGGCTGAGTCAGCCACAAAATAAATAAATAAAGAAACAAACAAACACAACAAACAAACAAATAAATAAATAAATAAAAGTATTTAAAAAATGAAAAAAAAACAAGGACCATGTAACCAAATTTTGATCTAATTTGAACATGTCTACCCAGGGTTTATATTTTGCTTCTTAGAATTTTCGTAATAAGATGAACAAAGAAGAAATAATAAACATCCCTTTTGGACTCAAAATAAACAAGGCACCTCATGTCAATGGAAGTGTGTCTCCTGGGTAATAATATGAAGATTATTTACTGAAACTAACAAACCAATATACAAATAAACAAGTAAATATATATGCAAAGGCATACAGAAGAGCAATGCTTAATATCAAAGAGTAGCTAAAATATAACTTAGATTGATCACTTTGCTTTTCTAGAAATACCCTTAACATTTGAATTTCACTATTGGTAAGGTTCAATAGTGTCTAAGATCACGGGTGAATTGTTAGACTCCTAATATTATGCTTGACTCCTAACAGAGCATGTTTATTTGAGAGAATTAAAAGACACTAAAACATGAAGTAAAAGTTGAACTTGGTTAAAGACCAAAATGATTACAAATCACTTTTGTATGCATTTTGTTTTACTTTGTTTTAGTCTTTCTCTCTGTGTGAAGTATGACAGAATAAATATCTTCTCAGAGGATAGCTTTTATTAGTTAGCATGTGTTTACTGGGTATTTGCAGTGTTGTAGGAAGTCTAAGTAAGGAATAAATCAAGACACATGGAAAACAAGAGTGATATAAAAAGGGTGGGCAATACCCAAATCATGACATTCTTCACAAGCATGGCAATATTTTCACTTAATAAAACGAACGCTCTGCACTCTAGGAAACCTACACATTTAAAATGCAAATATTTTAGATACAGATTGGCAGAAAGTTAAATTCATAAGGTACAGTAGGCTACATCTGCGAATGCCTTTGAGTTGATCTTCTGTAGTTTAAGAAAGAGCTTTATAGCACTGACATGCAGAGTTCTTCTTATGTGTCTATTTAAGTAGTCATGTGGGAAGGATCTCAGAAAAGATGGAAAAACTAGATCAACTTGAAGAACAAAACATACAGTGAAATCAATGGATGTTCTTCTGCTGCTGTCAAAGCAACCTTTCTCCACCTACACTCAAAATGAGCAGTGCCCTCCTATTTGAGGAGTTTACACACAGTCGCTTTGTTGCAGACCAGCTGTTGTCCTGGAAGAAAAGCAGAAAGCTTTAATATTTTAAATTCCCAGTAAGTTCCTTTTTTTTTACATAGCGTATCAAGGAGATCTTACGGTTCCAAGTAAATGTCTGTGTTCAAAACATGTTCTTTATACATTCTTTCATTGATCCATTCATTTCTGAAGGAAATGCTGATTAGCAGGAATATTTAAACAAAGAAACACAGGGAAATTCCGAGTGCTGAGAGGACATTTCTTCCAAGTTCTTGTTTATTTGCCACTTTCTTAAACAAGGGTGTTTCTTCAAAACACCCTTCTTATGGTACTAAACTAATGTTGCTTTATTTGTTGATCTGGGCTATTCCTAAGATGGCTAAGCCTGCGCTTGTTTTATTAAAATACAATTTTCTTTGCTCAGAGTCAAGAGAACAGATTGAGTTGAATATTGACTGCAATTAACAAAAAGAGGCTCTAACTCCTAGGCAAATGGCTTCGCAGTAACCAGATCTGCAGAATAATTTTGTAGGTTAACTAACTTTGATTATAAGCAATAGAGAATAATGCAGGTCTCTCTCTTTTCCCCAGCTGAGGTGTCTTATCCCCAACTCAAAGGAAATTATTAAGAGGATGGTGAGTTACTACATGTATTCAAGGAAAATTTAATTAGTCCCTAAGAATATTAAAAAAAAACTGGACAGAATCGTGACTACTGAAAGACATACATATTTTACAATTTCTTTTAAAAAGGGGCTCAGTACATGAACTCAAAAGCAGTGCTAGAATCCAAATGCTTTTGTGTGTGTGTGTGTGTGTGTGTGTGTGTGTTTTCTCTCTCTCTCTCTCTCTCTCTCTTTCTTTCTTTCTTTCTTTCTTTCTTTCTTTCTTTCTTTCTTTCTTTCTTTCTTTGTGCTTGTGGTGAGGTACTGGGGATTGGACCTAGAGACTTTACTCTGAACTACACTCCCATCCTTTTTTGTGTTTTTGCTTCATACAAGCTCCTGCTGAGTTGCCTGGGCTGGAACTGAATTTGCAGCTCTCCCGCTTCAGCCACTGGAATAGCTAAAATGACAGAAGTGTGTGCGGTGCAGGCCCAAGTGTTCTTTTGTGCTTTTGTTCAGAGACCGCTTTCCTAGAATGACAGTTGCCTTTTCTAAGACATGTCTCCGTTCTGTCTCCCAGAGCCCCACCATCTGATTGACCTATTAAAAAACATTACTGTGATGGCCAGGACTGTTCATCCAAGGGAAGAAAAGCAAGGTGACACTTCTCTGGGCTCAGAGGCTGTCTAAGCTGCATCCCTGGACTTGGAGATGGATACATCTTACTCATGAAAGGACTAGCCCTTGGATCCATGGGGTCCCACTGTCCTTATGCTCCATCTATTTTATCATCTCATTCCCAGGGGGAGAAGTGGAAGTTACTGTTTCAAAGACCTGGCACGTCGACAGAATTAACTGGATGATAACAAATTTGTATTTGGGGCCTATGAAGAAATAAACACTTCTCTAAAACCACTTTTGCCCAAGTTGCTATGTAATTTTTATCTTAGTTGAGGTGCTTATAAGAATTTTAGTTCTTGAAAGAGATAAATGAAACAGATGTTAGGACTATATTCTATGCTCTTCACTTTCTGGCCTTTCATCGATTTTCCCTCTAAGCCACCAGGATGACACCCACAGGCACCAGGGCAAGTCCGTGTTTGAAGCACCGCCTCTTTCCTCCTGCTACTTCCTGACAGCTTCTGTCCTTTGATTCTCAGCCTCATCTGAGCTCCTTTAATTTTGTTTTCCTGCTTTGTCCCACCGGTTCACATTAACTCTCATCTCTGCCTTCCTCTTGGTCTGCTTTTCTGACCCTGAACATGGCTCTTTTTGTTTTGTTTTTTGTTTTGGTTACGACACGGGTGTGCTTCTTTTCCCAGAGCAGTTTAGGGTGTGATTAGTCTCGTATCTCAAGAGATTCTCATCACTGATTTTACATCACTGTTACCCTAGAGCTGGCTGGAACAGATAGTGCACTGGACAGGTCTAGAGGGGACTTTCAGATAGCATTGTAGTGGAAAAATGGATGAATTAATGGAAGAGAAAGATATTTCTTATTTTTGAATTTGTATTCTATTTTTCATATATTGTGGAAGAATTAGGAGGTTTGTTTCAAAGATACTTTAGCTTTCTTTTAGCCTTGTATTTGTATGTGCTGAAAAGTTTAGATGCTAAGAATATGGCCTAATTATGAGTTTTTAATAACGAAGGCAACCACGGAGTGCCAAATAGAATTTATACTATTAGTTCTGGATTCGCTCAGGCCCAAACCTAAGCATAGACAGTGCTTCTAATTCTACAAGAAACCTCAATCATTGTACAGCTGGAGAAAGCGCCTTCCTACGGCCCTCACAGAGAAAAGGCCAAACTCCAAGAGCATCCCACCGCGTTACTTCTGACTCATCATTAGGCTTTGTGGTTTAAACTGCATTTTATCAAGAGTTTGTCTTCACAGAATAAAACCACAAAAGGCAAGATGCAAGATGATCGAGATTGGCGTTATCTGATCCAAATGCCGGCACCCAATTCCTTGAGAGCAGGATAGGCCGACAGGCTGCAAGCCTAGGCGACCGGCGTGGTATCACAGAATAGAGCTCGTGGAGAAGGAGTCTCTGAGAGGTAAGTTTTAGATCTCAGGAATACGCAACCTCGTCCTTTTCAGTTCTTTCCACTATTATTGACATGAGTTCTCTGCAGGTGGTTGGAACGTATTCGTAGCAACAGAAATGAGAAGGACTTAAATGTTAGGAAACAGGTCTCCTGCCCTGATTGCCTGCTCTCCTTGAACCACCCCGAGGGGTCTGCACTGTGGACAGTGCCCCTGCTCTTCCTGGAGCTGCATGTGAAGACTCAGCCTTGTGTTGGGGGTGTCAGGCCCAACCCAGCAGAGAAGGTGCGGGTGTAGGAAGGAGGCATCAACACCTGGTATACATAAAAGCAGCACTCTCGGAGCGACCCAGCGTGGAGAAAGCGTCAGGCCTGGATTTCAGCACCCAACCACTGCCTTCGCCGGACACCCCGGCCTGCACAGCCTGCAGCGCGCCACGTCTCCACATAGTGGCCTGGTCTCAGTGGCAGGGAGGGCAGAGGCCACGCTAAATGCCACCCTAGGAAATGGGGATGATTAGCATGAGAGATAAGTCAGGCCGAGCCTAGGAAGATCTTTCAGCACCCCAAGAGTGGTAACGTTTCACATTTTGACCTTTTCTATTCATTGGCTTACCACACAGCAGGGGAATAAGTGACTAGAAAAGAGAAGAGAGGTGTCTTTGAATCGCCCATGCCCCTTGTTCTTTAGGGCTCGAGACTCAGTTCTTCTTTCCAGGTTGGGAGCTGCGGGATGGGAGGACGCAGGCACACCAGGAGGGAAGTGCATCGGGGGTGAGCCGAGTCCTCCAGCGAAAAAGAGGCAGCCACAGTTGCCAAATACAACAAGAACGGGCTGCAGCTTAGCGCGAATACCACGAAGGTGAACAACACAGCAAAGCTGAGAGGTAACTTGTGAGAACTTAAGCTGTTTTGTACTTGTTTCCTCGCTGACTTCAAACGCTTCAGTAAACTGATTACGCATGAAACAGAGAAACTGGATTTAGGAAGGAGACATAAATCAAAACAAATGATTTAGCCTGATTCTTACACCGTGCAGCTGTGAAGCATTATCTCCTCTTTCTTCTCCTGCTTTTATCTCTTCTTTCTCATCACCAGCTCTGCGGCTACTGGGGACCATGTCCGCCTTTGCATCTTCCTTCGCAGCCTGAAAGGCTCTGGAAACGTTTTGCAGTTTCCACCCTCTGAAAACAGGCTATGTCAACTGACCTTAATGCAAAAACTCTTACCTGCATGTCCTATAAAATAAGGTTACTTCACATATGTTTGACGAGCCTCAATTCTCTGACACATTTTGTTGTGTAGTCTCTGCACTGATTTCTTTTCTTTTTTTTAATTTTATTAATTTTAATGAGTAAGAAATAGCAGCAAGACAGTTTCACAACAGGCCAGTAGGACAGTTACAATAATTAATACACTGCATATTGTTGTCTTCATAGTAGTTATTCAGAGTACAAGATGCAGACATGATATCTTGTCTAAACACTATTAGTACAAATCTTTCTTCTCATTGAACAAAGAGAGAGAGAGAGAAAAAAAAATATATATATATATATCTCGGAGGCTGTTGACTTGAGCCTTTTACAGCTCAGCATATTAATATGGCTTTACTTTTAATACCTCCTGGCTAGACTTTTCTGCTGAATGATTAGACCAAGTTAAAGCAAGACCTATATGACAAAAACTGGAACTTCTGTGTCTGACAAGATCATTCAAAACCCTGCAGGATTTACCCTGAAACCATGTATGGCATTTTGTAGAACTTTTGTCAGTGTCAGCCATCTGGATGAGCCATGGCCATTGCTTGAGCAATCTGTTCTCTGTGAAAGCCTGAGAGAATGTTTTCTCTCTAGGTGATTCTTCCTAGGCATACTGTACATCATTGATCCCTTTCCTCTGTAGCTCCATAATCTCCTTGAACAGAAATTTGGGACACCACTGAGTAATAGGATGTTACAGTACATGTTCTCTTATATTCTGAGTCCTCACTGACCTTGAAGGGCTAGGACCAAAATATTGGCTATCCTTGTAGCCCTTCTTTTTCTCTAACTTTTTGGTCTACAAACTTAAGTTATTAACTCTCCAGAAGAGAAGCTTTCTGTATTGATTGCTTTTGTTTTTCAAGGCGAAACAAAATGATACTAAAAAAATTTGAAATGAGTGTGAAGGCTTTTTGTGCATTTTGCTTTGTAAAAATAATTTTCTTGAAAGTATTTATATTTACATGAACTCAATTCTGAATTTCACTAATTAGAGGTGAAAATGTATGTCAGAGATATCACAAAACAATCTGGGAGGAAGAAAAATTTCTATTC